>JAODAL010007694.1:0-123171 GCA_025379985.1 Phyllomedusa bahiana
TCCAAAATTTTTTATGAGGTTTGGGCTCAGGGGTTTCCAACAGCACCCAAGTACAACCCCCATACCAAATTTTTAAATTAAAGGGGACAACGGGGAAATTTGGGGGGGAACTTTAAATCAAGGGGCGGGCCCGTATAACCCAAAAATACCTTCCTTTGTGCCCCAACCCCTAATTAGTTTTTTCATTTGAATTTAAAAACCCCCATGTTTCCCCTGAGGGTTTCATATGTTTTTCTGAAAAATTTAAAAAAGGATTGGGGCCCCCAAAGGGTTTTTTTAAACGAAAAACTCACTGCGTGCAGACCTACCTTCAAAAATATTCTATGGGACAGAATTTAAATCCCGTGGCAATTTTTTGTGAACTCTGCTTGAATTAAAAACCGCTTTCTTAAAAGCTTCCATTTTTACCAAATTTCATCTTCCCGGGGCAGGGTATCCTAATACCATAATTTTTTCGAGTATAAGCATAACCCAAAAAATAAGTTGAGGCCTTTCCTTTTTTGGGCCACAAAAAACTGGGAAAAAATTTATTGATCAAATTTTAACTAAAGGGTTTTAAAAAGCCCGCAACAAATTAAATACAATTCAAAAAAAAACATGGATACCAATAAAATTACATAGGAAAGTAATGCAGTTTTAAAGTCCCCATAGGCAATTAAGGGAGGTAAATGTTTCCCCCCTAGGGAGGGAAATGCAAATTTAAAGTCCTCCAAAGGGAGTTAAAAGCAGTTTTTAATTTCCCCCAAAAAAGGAAAAGGCAGGGGAAAGTCCCCCCATAGGCAGGGAAATGTCCCCCCAAAAGCCCTGTAAAGGGGCCCGTAAATGTCCCCCATAACAAGGGACAGCAGTTATAAGCAGTAAAATTTTTTCCCCTTTGCAGGGATTGGCAGGTTTAAAAAATCCCCATAAGCAGAAAATGTCCCCCCCCTAGGGAGGTAAGGCAATATAAGGGATGGATATTTTTCCCAAAAACCCTAAAGGGAGGCAAATTTAAAACAGGTATAAAGTCCCCCATAGGCAGTTTTTTTGGGAGGGATAGGCAGGGTTTGTTAAAAAAAAAAAAAAATCTCATCCCCCTCCCCCCTTTTCCTCTCCGCTCCCGATGCGCTTTCGGTTTTTCCCTTTCCCCGGGACGTCGGGTGCCTTAAAATTCAAGCTGAAAGGGGCTCCCAGGCATTTTCCCCATACAATTTATGGATATTGCAGTTCCCGGGCGCCGGCGGGGGTTCAGTAAAACCGGGGGAAGGGCTTTTTTACAGCCCCCATTTTTTACCCCAGTATTTAAGGTATTTAATTTTTTCCCCCAGTTTTGTCACGCCATTAAAATTTCACATGCTGTTTAGATCATTATTCACATTTTGGGCCCCCGGTTTTTCTTTTTGGGGCTCAACCCTTTAAATTTCCCGTTAATCTTTATGTTACTACCCCCCAAAGGGAAACCCCCTTGGGAAACACAGGGAGAATATAAAAAACTTCTTACAAATGGGTTTTCCTTGGTTGGAAATTTTTACCCAAAAATCCCCGAATTTTCAAGGCAAAAGTTTCTTTCCCCAAACCCACTACATAAGGGAAACATAAAATAAAAACCAACAAAAAATGAAAATCCCCAACACTCATCAATTCCCTTTTTTCTGTGGCTTTAATTTCCCTAAAATTAAAGCAGACAAAAAAAGACAAAAATATAATTTTTCCTAGGCTGTTTTTTGTCCTCCGGCGCTTTTTCCCCAAAACCCCCTTTTTTGCTTAGAAAGCTTGGAAAACGCAATACAAAGTAGGGCAACATAGTATGACTATTCCCCGGGCCCGTTTTTATTTTTAAAGGAAAAAACCACAAAAAAGGATTGATAAAAAAATTTAAATTCAATTTTTTCATTGGTTTAAAAAAAATTTTGAACTAACAATTAACCTGAACACCAAAGGTGGGAAAAGTTGGAAAGGAATCCTCCGTTTAAATTTTTTTGATATTTTTGTGCAATCCTTTTTGGGGAAAACCTAAAATCTATTATATATACAATAGAAAAATGTCCCCCATGTTTGATATTTAATTTTTTTTTTAATTTTTTAAAAGTGACCTTTTTTATTGAAAAGAATAGAAAAAAAACATTTGAAAGGGCACTCTTTTAGCCTCCAACAGGCCCAAAAAAACCTTTGGGGATTAAGAGCTTCTGCCGGAGCAATACATTTCTAGGAGGAATTATTAAGTGGTCCCCAACAACCCCCAGAGATGGTGAAAAGCTTTTTTTAAAAAAATGCAAACTTTTCCCCAAAGGAAAATAAGTTTGACAAAAGAAAAAAGAGCTCCAAAAGATTTTAAAATTGGGTTTATTAAAACCTGGTTGCCAGAATACATGCGTTACAAGTTTACCATCCAAATGTGCTCACATTTTCTCTCCTTTTTCAAAAAATCGGCAAGAATATTTTTCCAAAAAAAAAAGAATCGTGCATTTTTTTTTTTAAAAGTCAACAGCCCCCGCAAGAAAACCACAAAAATACTAGGAATTTTCATTTAAAAACCAGTCTTAAAAAAAAATTAAAAGACACAGGTAAAAAAAATTCCCGGCTCCCTTTTTAAAACATAAACATTTGATTTTTCATTTGCGGTATTACAAACATTATCCATCACATACTTGGCCTTTAGTTTGAATATATATATATATTTATATACTATTTGTATTTTTTTCTATATTTTATTATTTTGCCATACACAAAGATTTACAAATAAAAGCAGGTATCAAATCATGTACACCAACAATCAGACATTAAACGTTCAAACATCAACAGAGAGCGGGGAGGGGGGCGGGAGGGGGAAGGTGGGGGGGGTGGGGGGGGGGGGGGAGGGGTTATGTGGGGGGGGGGGGGGGGGGGGGGGGGGGGGGGGTTTTGGGGGCGGGGGGTGGGGGTGGGGGGGAGGGACGGAGAAAGGGGGGGGGGGGGGGGGGAGGGGGGGGGTTTCTTTATCATTAAATACAAGTCTGCTTTAGCCTAGCTTATGTGAACAGATCTTTATTCTGCATCTGATACTGGGATTGTCATGTTGCCTCAATGACAGGATCAGTCAGCTAGCCAGGTCTTGTTGCTTCCTGGCTATTCCTGCTGTTAAGGCCTGGCTGTGAGGGTGTGTGGGGGGTTTGGGGGTAGGGCGCGGTGGTAGATGGGGGGGGGGGGGGAGGGGTGGTGCTGGGGGGGGGGTTTGGGTTGCAGGGCAGGGGGAGCGTAGGGGGGGGGTAACTTTGGATGGTTGGTTGGGTGGGGGGGGGGGGTAGGGGGGGGTGTGTGCGTCTTGGGTGGGCTTGGGGTGTTGGGTTAATGCGGGAGATAAAAGTAAAGTCCATTTCTGAATTTAACTGCCCTGGGAGAGTATATAAATGTTGAGTCACGAATGCTGGTTCAGGTGTTGTATGACAAATCATTAAACTTTGTACCATAATTAGGGAAAGAAATTCGTGGAAACAAACTTCTTATAGCACTTCTATTATTTTTGAGTCATGTAATACCTATTTAGAGTTAAATTGATATCTATCTGATTCTAAAACTGGTTCACTAGTTTCTCTGTACGCACTCCACCCCTTTCCAAGTTTTTAAGCTAGTTCTAGGTATTTTGAGTGAGTGGGGGCGCTCATTTTGTCTGACTAAGTGAAAAAACATACTGTATAGTAACTTATCCTTTTTTGCTGAAAAAAACAGAGATTTTAAGCTAGGCACCAGTGGGAAAAGTGACGGACTTTGTTACTTTCATCCTTGTTCCTGGTATCTCTAATTTAATTGTGAAGCATTAGTTATCAAGTCCGTAGAGAGGCCCTAATGAGGGTATGTGCTTGTAAATTCAGCAGGTCTCCTGCTTTTCTAGTGACTGACATTCAAAGATGAACCTGTAATTCCTTCATCTTACTCGAGGTGGACCTGCTGCAAGACGCAGCAAATGACATTAAGATCCGTGCTATGCCTTATAAAAAAGGTCAAATAAGGTTTTTATGTGGATGGGACATAATATGGTCAACATCTCATCTGTCCCTAATCAGTTAAGACTTGAATAGGTAGAAGAACTGTGGGCAAGAGTAACTAATGTGACTTAATTATTAATACAACATTTTCTTCCACTAATATCCCCAAACAACAAAAAAACAAAAACCATAAGAAATTTAATTTGCGAGTGCGTGACCTACATCAGAAAAGACAATATGGCTAAATAAGGTGACTAGGTGCAAGTGAATTAGTAAGTTGCTTTCTCATTAGGATGTCACTTTAAGCCACATATTCACTTAGGGGGACATGCATGAACGGGCTACCCCAGAAGTCTGGTGTATTTTCAACCAGACATCAGGTGCAGCCCTGTTCGCATTAGTGCAAATACTCCCGACCTCCACTATCAGGCGCATTACAGAGTGACAGTGGCACTTTGTAATGCACCTGATTTTGGGGGGCATGTGGGGGACAGGGCGCACTAGAACCGTATGAAGCTATAGATTTATAGCTTCGTTACAGTAATACTTGGCGCATTACTGCTGGAATAGGTAAATCCTAGCACTAGAATGTGCCTGATTTATGACCTGCTGTAGAGGTAATACCCTGCTTGCACATAAATCACCTGACAGGTTTGCTTAAAGCTGTTTGTTTATAGACTATAAATCAAAATTATTAGATGTGAATTTAAATTGCTTATATTTTCACTGCTGGGAATTTATAAGGTGCAGCATGTTCCTGTATATCTGTTAAAGTAAGTTGTATTTGTGGCAGAGGGAACATTCATAGTGCTATTTTTGGGAACTGCTATTTTTGCAATTGTCTTTAATTCATAGAACTAGTCATAGTAGGGTAAAGAAATCAGGCAATACTTTGTAGAGGTTAACTCAGTGTAAGCTTTTGGGAGTACTAGCTCTTTTCACGAGACATGACTGATTTCTTCACCCTACTATTGTGTTCTATGGCTTAGAGCAGTGGTCTTCAAACTGCGGCCCTCCAGCTGTTGGAAAACTACAACTCCCATCCTGCATTTATATAATCTAGAACAGTGGGAATGATGGGAGTTGTAGTTTCCCAACAGCTGGAAGGCCGTAGTTTGAAGACCACTGGCTGAGGGGTACACCACTATACTATATATTATTTAGTCAAATAATAAAGGTGCCCAAATACTTTTAATTCTTGTTAAAAAGAAGACACATCAGTCTTTCCTTTATACATTTTTTTTTCTTTTTTTTAATAAACCCAAGTGCTAGGCTTAACAAGCAGCATCAAACCACTTGTGTATTTCCAGCCTTAAGAGGATCTAAGATCATAATTAGTATTGTGCTTCAGATCAGGGTTCAGCCTGCATCAAAGCATGTTGGGATGTTGTCATAAATGGCAACAAATCAGCAGCCTGCCAATCACATTTTTCATCAGGTATAGGCAGGATTCCTAACGGACGCCTCCATGAACCCAAACAATTAGGGCATAACTATTCTCAGAATAGGCCAGAAATATTAGATTGGCAGGGGTTCCAGGAGTTGGACTACCACCAATCAGGGGTCTCAGCACTTGCACAAGCATCATTGCCACTTCAGTATTTAGATTGGTTTCAGCTTTGCTCATACTTAAGATGTATTTCAGCACTGTTCCAGTGGAAATGACCTGAGAAATGGTCATCAATTTTATAAGACTGGATAACTCCTTTAGTTTCAATGCATGACCTCCAGGGCCGGGACAAGACATTTTGGTGCCCTAGGCAAAAGGAGTTAAATGGTGCCCCCCCCCACCCCGCCCGCGGCGCTTTATAGAAAAATATTAAACATTTTAAATCCCCACTTTGACATCTTACAAGTTAAGCAAGAAAATTTAAATTGCGCTAAAATTTGAAGTTCTGTCTTTTCAAATCCCTAAAATTGAAGAAAAGTGACTAAAAGTCACATGTATACCAAAATGGTGCAATAAAAAGTACACATTAGCCTACAAAAACACCCCTCACTCAAATCCACATGGGGACGACAAAAAAAAAAAAAGTTATTGGCTGAAATTTAATGAGGAGAGTTTGGTTTTTTATGGTACTAAAACATAGATGACAACCCTACATTTTTGTATTGTTGGAGTTGAGTCAACCTGTACAATACATATAACAAATGATAACCATGAACGATGTAAATAAATAAAAAACGCCCCGCAAACATGCGAAAGTACTTTTTTTTTAACAAGTTTGGCCCCACTTGGAAATTTTTTTGTGGTTTCCCAGTATATTCTATGGTGCCAATGAATAACACCATTAGAAAGTAAAATCTTGTCCCCAAAAATAAAAGCCCTCATAGGTTCTATGTAGGCCTGACTTTGGAAGGCGAGGAGGGAACATAGAACGAACCATATTATTACTGACTCGATGTTTAACGTCTGCAAAAATACCTATTTAATCGCATGGACTAACCTCGGACTTATGCTGCAAATTTTTTCTTTTTTTTTTCTTTATGGATTCACTGATTTCTAGAAAGTGAACTAGTCTCATTAAATGGGTGCTAATTAAAGTCCTGGCTCCTTTATGATTTTACATGCTGCCTACAAGTTATACAAAAAAAAAAAAAAAAGATAGGAACTATTTTTTTAATTTACTGCGAATTAGGAATTATATATCCATAAAAGTATGTGCCATAGAGTTTATAGCGACCACAGCACAAATTTCCTTTTAGAACAATATGAAAAATGTAGTTGTGGGTTTTATTTTAGGTGTGTATTTTGGTACTTAAAACATGGTTTTTAAAGTAAACTAAATACACATAAAAACGCAGTGTGAGTCCAGCCTTAGGAGTATGTTCACACGGCTTCTTCACTCCGAAGAACATCGCGCTTTCTCCAGATATGCTCTGTGATCGACAGGATACGGACTCAGAGTACTATGATCTAACAGCGTTAGTCATGGACGATTATCACTGCTGCTTATGAAATGAACACGCAGCAATTGGTTCAGGAACATGAGAGATCACTGCTGCAATGTTTCCCTCCTGCCTGTCGGCTCCGACTTTTGGATCGACCAAAAAGATTTGCAACTGTCCTTTTTCTTGGATCGCATCTGCAAGACAGACCCGACAGACACGATAGGCAAACACGCAGCGGCGCTCTCTCATGTGAACACCCTGCGTGTCTGTCATTGCCGGCGTGATAAACTCACTGCTAATTGTTAGATGCGTCTCTGGGTCCGTTCTGATGACCCAGAGACGCATCTGACAAAGCGTAAGTTCACACGAGACAAGATCCGAGTGAACACCACACTTACATTCAGGGCACAGTGGTCACAGGCAGGGAAATCGTCCAGCTCAGTGCAAAACTGTAAACTGTCACATTTTTCCTGCTTTAGCGGAGGGACACCAGTGCAGCTTCATCCTGGCTGGAGCAGTAAGTCCATTCCTCAGGGCACTGATGGTACAGGGGGATTCGTCCAGTTCCGCTGGCTGCTCCAAGATGTCTTCTTTATCACTGATTGTTGATTGATGTGATGATAACCAACAAGTCAGAAGAGTTACCCCTCACACTGCTGCCTAAAGAGATTACTGGTAAGCTAAGCTGCAGGGATGCAGTGTAGAGTGTTAACTCTCCTGACTTCTAGTTACAATCAATCACCAGTCAGTGATAAGAAGAGAGAGAGAGCTGGAGTAATGGCTGAATCCCTGGGAATGTGCTCTGACCAATGAGCCCTGGCTGCAGTGAGAGGGTTTAACCTCTCCTCACTACTGAGTGATTGCAGTGAACTGATAAGACTTTGGGGAGGCAGCTCCTCTACCTGTTAACCCATAGACAGCACAGGCTCCGCTTTCACTCTCCTCCCGCCCGCGTACAGTCATCGACAGAGTCTCGGGAGAACTAATTTGCATCCTGCTGCTGACTAGCAGCCTGTGAGAAGAGATGAGGGGGGCGACACTGGGAGGGAGGACAGCAGGAGAGAGGTCAAATGCTGCAGCTGCTTATTGCCCCGGCGCTGCTCCGAGTCGATGATTTACACATGGAACTGCGCCCCCTTTCTTCCTGCTAGAGCAGGCGCCCTAGGCCACCGCCTACCTTGGCCTACCTATAGTCCCGGCCCTGATGACCTCATCCAAGCAACCTTTCTGCCAAGGTGAGTATATCTGCAACTTAAAAACGTATACATGTTATATAACTGTTCAACAATAAGCTGCCCAAGTGTAGGGACCATTTTTATATTTACTTTGACCATTCTAACTGCATGAAAATAAAAGTAAATTATTTATTGGAGTAACCATGAAGCAATAAAAGTCAGGCTTGCTTATTCTATGGCAATTGGGAGGCAGTTAGTTATCTATGTTAGTGCCATAAAACATTGACAAATATCTTTAAATAACTAAAGTAATAACCTATGACCCTGATCCAAACTATCCAAGGGAATATGCAAGGCCATAAGGTGCCTGTGCTTCATACATTGTATGATACTGGGTTGAATGTATCATGTTCAAATCTGATACACAGAATAAAGCATCAAAGAAGAAGTTGCAGTGTCTAACTCGGGGGATGTATTTATGAACTGATTTTGCAAACGCTAGTTTTTGCTACATAGGCGATAGCAGCCTATTTTTTGCTTATTATTCTCTTCCATTTACACTGAGGTGTAAACCTTGTAAAGGTTTATCAAAGCACAAACCTGTGGCATCTCTGCCTAGCAATCTAATAACTGTCTTTGATCTAATACACAGTCCACGTGAATCAATGCTCCTCCCAATTCATAATGACTCCACCAGTAGATCAGTCCCATATCACACACTGGAGTTATTTCATATGAAGAACATGTACTCTTATGGAAACTACATCATGATATTACCAAAACCATATTTCATTTTAAATCTTGTCTCCCCTTTCATCCGGAAGCTGATAACATTTTTTTACATTTCAGAGTTGGGAGTCTTTTGTGCAGCACATAGATCTTTGGTTTTTTTTGCACAATAGACATTTATCACCTGGGCACAGTAAAGGTGATAAATATATGATTGCTTGGGGCCTATGTTTCCCCCCAAATTAATTAAACAATCCCAACCCTCCATTTTTTTTACAGCAGACGAAATTTGAACTTTGAATGTAATGGTGGTCAAGCATTTGAAGTGCTGTTCTATTCAAACTTTGGACTGACGGAGTCAGCCGAGTCCAGAACTTGACCATTTTCAACAGCCCCTCATTAAATGAAACTTTATGGGGTCTTCTTCGGGGGATGAACATGCGCCACAAACCTGTGCTAGTGAGGGTCAGTTGGTGACAGATAATTACATTTAAACCCAAGGGTTTAGTAGAAACATCTATTGTGTGCACACCTTATTTTAATGAAAATCACAAATATTTCCCGGGAAGTTAGGTTTTAAATACAACATGGGTGAGGCAAACAGAGAAACTTCTTCAAAGGTTTCTAATACCAAATAAACTAGGTTTATGGTATAATGTAGTGGAATTGGGCTTCAATATGATCAATACATTTTTAAACAGAATACATACTTGCCCAATAAACATAAAAGGGAAATTTACGGGATTGATAAGACTGCATATTTTTTACTGTTAATGAGTGAAACTCACAGACAAAACTAGACACTGATCAATGCTGACGATACCAGAACAAGGACATATCATCTTTACAGGTTCTTCTTCATGCAAAAGATTGGCTGCCCCAAAACGTGATAGAGTATCTCTAGACGGAGAAGGACTGGACAAAATTTTCCCATAAACATAAAGATTAGGCTCCCCCTCAGAACATAATTTCAATAGTTTAATTACCAAATGGTCATAAGAAGCACTTTAACAACACTTTTTTACGACACTGGGTTTGGCTTTCTAGGCCAAATTTGTTTAAAAACCTGCCCCCTTTCCAAATAATTTTCATTATTTACAAGGCCTGCATTTTTTTGCCTTTTAAAAATTTATTTCAGTGTTTCAATTGTTAATATCCAGTGGGTGCTTTAATTTTGAAGATATTTTCAGCTGTTTGTTTACCCCTCTTAACATAAAGGGGAAAATTTACTAAATAACCAAAACTTCTATCCAAAGTATCGTAAGGAGGCAATAAAGCTGCCTACTCAGACTTACATCTTAGAAGACCAGTTTTTAGGCATGTTTTTACACAGCACTAAATTGTGGTGGGTTTTTCAGCAGTTTTTGGTATTTTGAATCCCTGAAAACCGACGACCCACATGTGTACCCTCAATAAAAACGGGGCTGTGTCTACCCAAACAGATTTTAACTGATTTTTTCAAAAACCGTCCAGCAAATATAAAAACATTTGTAATTGTGCTGGACTGCCATGTACTGGGCACCAGGAATCCGAAATCCGATTGTGTTTTTTTGGGTGGCATTTTCAAATTGCCTTAAGTTTATCCTTGTAGTCTTATAGTCTAGAAATGACAAAGATTCTTAACCTAAATTTCTGCGCTGTGTACAAAAAATAGAAAGGTGACAGGTGTCTTAAAAACACTAAAATAGTCAAAAAGTAGAAATTTACATATATTTCGTTTCATATCATCAGAGATTGCTGTTAAAGATCATGACTATTTTATTCAAGTGCCAGTTCATTTGCAAATAACAACTAAAGCTTTGGCTTTTTAACTGGAGATAAAATCTTAAATAATAATCATGACATGTTTCTTGTCTGTGGTCGTCTCTAAAGAATCCTTTGAATTTTCAAAATTACTTATTGATGATATGCCTTAACATTCTGTCTAAATCACTATGGTTTGGATTATGCAGACATTTTTTTCCCTGCTAATCATAGTTTTAAAATTTCCCCGCCACTACGAAAGGGGGTTTTTTTTTATGGTCTCTTTATCACAGTTCAAAGGGATTTCTTTCTTTGCATTAGCGAGTGTACTTGATCCAAAACCCCTTCTGTATTTTCCCAAACCCAAACCTGAACGCTTTTTGAACAAATATGTGGGATTCTTATCCATCATTTGGTAAAAAACAGCTGCGGGGCTTTTTTGGGTTGGAATTTGAAAATAATGGAAAAGTTCGGAGAAACGTCACAGTTCCACAGAAGACCCATGTCCTTTTCAGTCCTGAGTTGTTACAGTAGACATCCTCTAAGAATCAATATCAGTTGCTACATGAGATCACATGCTACATATATGCTTTCTATGCCATTATCCATAATGCTTGCATCCCTGTATCTTTCTTTTATCTGGTGGGATCTGTCCAATGCTTACCACAGATGAAAGTGAATATTTCATAGAAGCGTATGGGATACGGAGATTCTGCACTTAATAAATGCAAACAGCTCTCATATCTTTTGGAAACAGATAATGCTACGAAGATGACCACTTTGTATCAGGCAGGCTAGTACTATGAATCTTAGCAAAATCCTACCACGCTTATTGGCACATTGAATTGTGCTCCTAAACCATCCAAGGTTGTTGGCAAGGAACACCCTCTTTGTGGTTAAGAAGCACATAGCAAGTCTTCCTGGCACTAAAGTGTTTAAAGAGTTTTAGTGCGACGAAAATTTAAAGCATTAAAAAAAATAAAAGATTTTAAAAAATTGTTCAAAAACACAAAAAGCTACATGCAGTGATGTGTATATATATATAAATATACACATATAAAAAAGATTGCTTATCTGTGCTGCAAAAAGAACATGAAGACAACAAGTAGCAAGTCTCCTTTTGCAATTCCTTGTAAAACCTCAGAAATAAAAATTGCCTTTAATGCACATTCCTTTTTTTTCACAAAAAAAAAAAAAAAAAAATTTTTACCCGAAAAAAATCATTTGGGATATAGATAATTAAAATGCATTCTAATCATGAGGGGTTTAGCTTTTGTATGAAATATACATGATATCACAGTTGCCAACTTTGTAACATCCAGCTCTTTTGCTGCCTGAGGCGGGTAGGTAGTAGGAAAAAGAGAAACTTTTATGACAGCTTGGTACAGAGGGGCACCGTTTTTAAGAACAAAGAGCAGTGAAACATCTGCAATGCAAAGGGCTTATATACTTCTGAGTATTTACTATAGCTTTAGATCTGTGCTGTCTAGTCTGTATGTGCTTTGTTGTATTACCTACCATAGTGCTGAAAAAAATGCGCTGGCACACATTTACTCCAACAGGTCAAATGTTGCCAAGGCAGCAAATCTGTCACCCTTATAGGCCTTTGCAGGTAATAAGGGTGAGACAGGGCTGTTTTGCTAATTTTATTCTATATGTAGTATCCTTGTTTGATTCCCCTGTAATATTTTGTGTATTAAATATAACAGTCTCTTAAGTGTTTAATTATAATATAGATATATATATCTTTTGTAAATAATTTTTTGCAGAAATATTTAATTGGCAGCTTTATATTACTTAGTTGCACAGGGTCTTCAGCCACAGTTGCATCCCTCCTTTTCCAGTGCCCCGAATAACCAGTCTGTAAGGTAGTTCTGGTGCTACAAAGAGGAAGGTGATTGTTTAGGCTTCAGGAAAAGGAGGGAAAATTGGAACAAATGCTTCTTCCTCCACATGTTAGGTGCAAGATGGACTGGTGGAGCTTTCCAGGGAGGACTGTGATAGTCCGGGGTGAGAGGGACAATACGGAGTCGCCCCTGACAAGTGGGAAATAGTTTGTACCGCCTGTAACATGAAAGAGACAAACTCTCAAGTAAATTTGGCCTTCCCCTAAAGCACTTTTTGGTCCATTCTGCCAAATCTCCCCCTCAATTCCACGAAAAGGGACACAAATATCCCCTTTTTATGAATATTAACAGTAGAAGTATTTATCACATGTAAAGTCGGATGACATAAAAAATAAGAGTGAAAAGTACTTAGTTTGGTAATATGATTGGAAGTATGAATTCTAAAATAAGAATAGTTACAAATGTATTCATGCCCAAGGAGATATTACAGTTCAGTACTTGATATCGGCAAGACCGAGCTGACTTTGAATGAAGTTTTTCCTAGGACTTCATAAAGTCCCCAAAACAGCCGAGCACGAGGGCCTAAAAAAAAACTTTTTTCACGGGGGTGTGCAAAAATATTCAAACTTTTTTATATTTTCCCATTTTTAAATGGTCAAAAACCACAAACATGTAATTTTATTTTGTATTTATGGGAAGAAACAGAAAAATTAGCAAGGGGGTTTTGAATTTGTAAGGAGAATGATATGAGCTTTTCCAAATGTTTGCAAATTAAAAAAAAAAAATTAAAAAAAAGAGTGTATCATAGAATTTAGTGGCCCCCGCCTTTATACCCCAAATAAATCCATTGTACCAATTTTCCTTAAGAAGTCACAAATTAGTAAAAAAGAGAAATCTGTATGTAATTTATTCTCATTATGCACGTTATATGTGAAGGCTCATAATTTTTTAGAGAACCATGCACAAACAGCATAAAAAAAACACTAAGGAACACACCAGACAGCTCAAAGTGTATCAAAGGGTTAGGTTTTCAAAAACATAGCCTAAACCTCTCACGCAAAAACTTTTCAAACCAACACTTAAATGGGGGGAGTATGGGCACAACTGCTAACCTACCAAGCATAGCCGTCCTCCAAACGACAGTCCAACAAGGGGAGCCCTAATTAGAGGAGAAGCCCAACTCATCGGTGGACACGAAATCCACAGCTCGGTGGAAAATCTGTCCACAGGACAACTATTAGGGAATGTTCCACCTTTTTTGCCGACTAATTGCAGGGGGCGGGTTTCGCCCCGCAATTTCGCCGGCACCGTGCAGCGGGGTGGGGGGTCCAGCCGCCCGCCCCAAGACATGCATATTCACAGCGCGTACACGCCGTAAATAATTCACATGTCCTTCCTCCCCCCGCACGTATTCTCCGAGCGGGGAGGGGAAAAGAACCCATTCTCTATGAGAAAAAGGATTATCTATGTTTTGGGGCGGATCGGAGCCTACGCACGCAAATATTCGTGCAACGGGGGCCCAATCAGTCCCCAGAATAAAGCCATGTGAAACGAGGGGGTTTTCATGTACCCCCAATCGACTTTTAAGAAATGGCAAAAGAAACCTTTTCTATAAGCAAGCTATAAGAAGTCCCATTTGAAGTTTACAAAAATCTCATATAGGGGACATAGCAAGCATGTTGAAGATGGTGCTCTGGTCAGATGAGACCTAAATTTAACTTTTTTGGTCTAAATGCCAAACACTGTGTGGAGGAAAGTCCACACTGTACATCATCCGACACACCATCACAAACCCTAAGCAGGTTGCAGCATCATGTTTTTGGGATGCTTTTACTTTTAGAAGGGGCGGGGAAACCTCAGAGTTTATGGAAAAGGATGGATTTTAATACAGGGGCAATCCTAGAGGAAAACCTGTTAGAGGCTGCAAAACATTTGAGACTGGGGCGCAGGTTCACCTTTTGGCAGGACAATGGTCCTAAATATACAGTCAAGTCTGACTGAGCTAGAACTATTTTACAAAGAAGAATGTACACAAATTCCAGCCTTTAGATGTACAAAGCTGGTAAAGACATACCCCAACAGACTTGCAGCTGTCATTGCAGATAAAGGTGGTCCTACAAAGTATTGATTAAGGGGGGATGACAACATATGCATGCCACACTTTTCAGTTTTTTAATTTGCAAACATTTGGAAAAGCATGTATCATTTTCTTTACACTTCACAAATACTTGCTACTTTGTGTTGCGCTATCACATAAAATATTAATAAAAAAACATTTAGGTTTGTGGCTCTAATGAATAAAAATGAGGAGTAGTTCAAGGGATATGAAGACTTTTGCAACCCACTGAATGTAATCTCCTATTGCATAAATTAAGCATACTACATACACAAACGTGATGCAGGCTCCTACATGATATAAAATAAATAAAATGCATAAAACCATACTTTGTGTTTGACCATGACACAGATAAAAAAAACTTAGGTAGCTCAATTATGCAGATACTCTTAAATAAATAAATAACACATTATACAAATTATGTAGATTTTAGCTATAAAGAGATGACACCGATGGAAATATTACTTGGTAACCAAATACTTATATAAATATAAAATGCATAGTACAGAGCAGTATCAAGTACATGCACAACCCAAATTCCACAAAAGTTGGGATGCTGCGTAAAATGTAGAGAAAACAAGAAAGCAATGGTTTGGAAATCTCTTATAGCCATATTTATTTACTATAGAACATCAAGTGCATATCAGAAGCTGAAAGTTAGGAATTTTTTCATTTCATTTGAAAGAATTAACTCATTAAGAAATTGAAGGCAACAACAAGGTGGAACAGGGTTAACAAGTGGCAGGAGAAGTTAGTGGTACTAATGAAAAACAGCTGGGGGGGTCAATTTTCAAGTCACATGACTGTATATAAAAAGAGCATTTTAGAAAGGCAGAGTCTCCCAAAGGCAAAGATGGTCAGAAGTTCCACAATCTGTAAAAATCTGCATTTAAAAGCGTGGAACAATTTCAGAAAAATGTTCCTCAATGTAAAATTGCAACAGTTTGAATATCTCCACCATCTACAGTACATAATATCATCAAAAGATTTAGAGAATCTGGAGAAATCCATGTGCACAAGGGACAAGGCTGACAGTCAGTATTGGATGCTCATAATTTACAAGCCCTCACGTGCCACTTAAATAACAACAGACATGATTCGGTCATGCACATTACTGAATGAGCTCTGGAATACTTCAAAAGATTATTGTCTGTCTACACAGTTTGCCATACAATCATGCAAATGCAAGTTAAAGCTTTATAAAGTAAAGAAGAAGCAATATCAACACAATCCAGAAACACCACCATCTTCTCTGGAGCCAAAACTCTTTTAAAATAGACTGAGGCAAATGGAAAACTGTTCTGTGGTCAGGTGAATGGAAGTTTGAAATTTTTTATGGAAACCAAGGACACTGTGTCCTGCACACTTAAGAGGAAAAGGACTATCCAGCTTGTTACTGGCATACAGTTTAAAAGCCTGCATCTCTGATGGCATGGGGCTGCACTAGAACATATGGCATAGGCAGCTTACACTTCTTGAAACTATCAATGCTGCACAGTATGTAAAGGGTTTTAGGACAACAGGTGCTTTCATCCAGACAAGATCCCTTAGGGGCCGTTTACACAGCACAGAGCAAATACCGGTTGGATTATTTGCACTGTTTTGGGGCTGTGTACATGGCTGCAGGGGGACGGTTTTTCTCCACGGTTTGAGGAGAAAAGCTATCCCCCTTCGCATAGACAGGTTCATGTTTCGCCTGAAAACCGGGCAGAATAATGAACATGTTCAATCTTTTTCGGAATGCCGGCAGTCTAAAAAACTGTCCAGCGTAAAATCCATGCAGTAAGGAACGCTGCAAGGATTTTCCATAGAGGTCCGTGATAAAGTATGACAGCCGGTTTACAAACGGCTTTCAAAACCGAAAACAGTCTGTAAAACTGGCTGAAAAATCTGCCGTGGGGACAAGCCCTTACAGGGAAGGCCTTGTATATTTCAGCAAGACAATGCTAAACTACATTCTACATCCATAGCAGCAGCATGGCTTCAGAGAAGAAGAGTCCGGGTGCTGAACTAGCCTGCCTGCTGTCCAGACCTTTCACCATGAGAAAACACTTGGCACATTATGGAACAAAAAATCTGGCAAAAAGAGCCAGGACTGTTGAGCAGCTAGAATCCTGCATGAGATGAGAAGAATGGGAAAACATTCTGCTCCCAAAAATCCAACAAATTGTCCTGTCATGTACCAGATGTATGCAGACTGTAGTGAAAAGAAGAAGGGATGCTACACAATGGTAGACATGACTCTGTCCCAACTTTTTGGAGATGTGTTGCCATCAATTTCTAAATCAGTTACTTTTTTTCAAATGATATGGAAAAATGTCAACTTCTAATCTGTGTTCTATGTACTGTTGTGAATAAAATATGGCTATAAGAGTTTTCATCATATCGTTTGTGTTTTCTTTACACAGCATCCCAGCTCTGTTAGAATTGGAGTTGTATCAGTAAAAGATATTGCAGTCAAATTAAACATAAAAATATTATCAAGAGCACAAGTGCAAAAAGAGCAAAATGAAGCAATTTGGTGAAACTTGTCATGAGAGCTTTCTGTGTTATCACAATTTACATGAACATCTACATACATTGGGCCAGATGTATTAAAGCTGTCTCAGACTAGACAGTCGTACGTCTCCTTAGGTTAGTGTATTATTGTCAATATGTATGAAAGTTTCTCATAGCACTTTATAAATGTGACCCATAAAAAGTGTCTGAGACAAATTTTGTCTCAGCTTCGCCACTTTGATAATGACATGGATTAGTGCACTATTTTAGCGACACATTTTGTCGGGCAACAAAAGACAAAAGTGTTGAGGATGTCGGAAGGAGTGCCGTTTTCTTTTATACATATGGCGGACATGGCCAACGACATTATTTTTGTCAGGCAGCAGGTCATAAAACTTGCACAGTCCATTCCATACATCTGGCCCATTGTCTGTCTATCTATCTATCTATCTATCTACCTACCTACAGTATCTATCAACCTACATTATCTATCTATCTATCTTCAGCATCTATCTATCTACAATATATATCTATCTACAGTATATATCTATCTACAGTATCTATCTATATTATCTATCTATCTATCTACAGTATCTATCTATCTATCTATCTATCTATCTATCTATCTACAGTATCTATCTATCTATCTGCAGAATTTACCCAAGTTTTTGTCTGCCTCACGGTGTAATACATGGTATGGTTTTTATGTAAATATTAATACAGATGATCTGTTTTCTGGCTTACAGGACCTTGTAGCAGATAACACCGTGAACAAACAAATGACTAAAGGTATTAAAGAGTTAGTTAATAATGTAATGACATATACTAAGATATGATCGTTGGGGATCTGACCAATGGTGCCGCTTCAATCATAAAAGTGAAGAGGACACATCATTGGTTGTTGCGTCCCCTTCACTGTTTTCCTTGCCTAGGGTGCTTCTGACCACCTGGCTTTGCAAGGAATTGCAGCCACTGGGCCCATTCACTTGAATGGACCTGTGCTGTGGTCTCCCTGCACAGTAGCTGGCTGTTGTACTGCTGTTATGGTCAGGACCAGTGCAAGTCACAGAGGTCAGATCCCCACTGGTAATAAAGTCATTGCCTGTCCTTTTGATTACTTTACAAAATGGGAATAATTCTTTAGGGGCTTATTGTAAAGACTTGTATATGGTATACAGGGATTTACTAAAAGAACAAAAAAATAAAACCACTCTTTGGACTTTATAGCACATTTAGAAATATATAAATGTTGTATAGCGTTTCAAATTATGTAAATGTGTCCTCAGTCACAGAGATGAAGGGTTAGGGACCCCAGAAGGTAGAACACATCTCTGTCTAGCAGACACTTAGTATTTGATTAGTATTAAATTAAAACTTCAACCTCTAGTAAAGCTAGGAGTATAATCCACAACACAGGTATATTTAAACTGGTGTCCTGTTTCACTGATCTAACATTTTTAGCATTTTGTGGGAGTCAAAATTGGTTACAGGTTCCCTTTAAAATATAAGAATATCTCTGTAAATCAAAAAACATAATTATTAAACCTTAGAGCTAATTTAAAATATTGTTTAATGGGGCCAGGTTGGGTAAAACATATTTAAAAAGTTACTCTTACCTACAGGTCACCTGCCAAGCTTCAAAGCTCTCCAGCGAATCACTTCACTTGACTTCTGGGTTCTTCTCCCAACACACAGGAGAAATCTGCAATCAGGGACGGATTGCTGGAGCGCTCCGGAGTGGCAGCAGTGAGGGACAGGTACATAATGTAGGGGACATTTTTGTTATTTTTTTACTCAACCCTACCGTATTTTACATTTTTTTTTTAATTTGATGGGCAACCCAGTGTCCAGTGGAAAAAAAATCTCTTCCAAAGTTAGACAATTTTGTAATGTACCTTCATTACATTTTCTTTTGGTTTGCTGCAGTTCTACATCAGCTGTTTATTTACAAAAAGCTAAATAGTTCTCCGAGTTTGGACACACAGGAAACGGACCTGATTCTGGAAATCAGACAAGGAAATTAGATGACCCTTGGAGCAGCTTTGAAGCCACACTTCGCTGGTCTTTTCTCCAAGGCCTTTAAGCATAAGGAAGGAGACAGGAGACATACACTCCACCTGAGGTTGGGAGGGAAGAAATTCTGGAAAAGAAAATGCTCCTGGTGCTTGTAGTTTTACAGGGTTAGGGTATGTTCACACGATGCATTGCGGCGTGTACAGTACGTGCTGCAATACATCGTGTACAGTACGCGCTGCAATACATTGTGTACAGTACGCGCTGCAATACATCGTGTACAGTACGCGCCGCAATACATCGTATGTTTCGGGAGCTCGCACTGATCAGCGCGCACCTCCGAGGCGCGGGGAGGCCGGCAGCCCGTCGGCCCTATAGACATGCATTACTCGCGCCACGAATAAGTAACATGTCACGGGGAGAGGAGGCGTAGTTCTCTATGTGAGCTATCGATTACCGTAATTATGGGGCGCATTTCCCCATGTATTATGCGCAGTATGCCGCGAAATACGCAGTGAAATGCGCCCCAAAATAAGCCGTGTGAACCCTTACGCTATGTCTACACTGCACAGAAAAACGTCAGTTTTTTCAGCGTTTTTCGTTTTCTAAAAACGCTGGAAAAACGACTGTAATCATCTCCCATAGACTAATGTAAAAACGTGCTGCTGTCTACACTGAGCTTTTTTCTGCTCGTTTTTTTACTGGTCGTATTTTGCAACATGCTCTAAAAAACGGCAGAGCCGGGCAGAAAATTTACTACAGGAGTCTATGGAAAGGCCACGGACTGTCTTTTTGGCGCGTTTTCTGCCACGATTTTTCAATGAAAACCCTCCCAGGAGACCCAAGTCCCACCTATAGTGGGTGTAACAAAGGTTATTTATTATCAAATCTGCATACTAGTGTCTGATGTGTCCTTGTCTGTACCTTTTGTAATAAAATGATCATGCTTTGGTCGCTAACGATTTTTGTGCAATTCATATATTTTTCGCTAAAAATATGTTTTTTATGGATTTTGGCGTCAGAATCCATTTTTTGGCGGATTTTGGTGCTAAAATCCTTTACTTTACAGATTTTGGCGCTAATAAATTTATCTCGCTTCTGACGCCAAAAATACGTTTTTTACGGATTTTGGCTCAAGAATCCGTTTTTTTACGGATTTTGGAACTAAAATACTTTTCTTTACAGATTTTGGTGCTAATAAAGTTATCTCGCCTTCTGATGCCAAAAATAAGTTTTTTTTATGGATTTTGGCACCAGAATCCGGGTTTTTTTTAACGGATTTTGGTGCTAAAATCTTTTTCTTAACATATTTTGGCGCTAATAAAGTTCTCGCTTCTGGTGCTAAAATCCGTTTTGTTCCGGATTTCAGCGACACAATCAATTATTATATGGATTTTGGCTCTTAAATCCTTTACTGAACCTCTTTTGGCGCTAATAAAGTGATCTCGCTTCTGACGCCAAAAAATATGTTTTTTACGGATTTCGGCGCCAAAATCCGTTTTTTGATGGATTTTGGGGCTAAAATCCGTATCTTTATAGATTTTGGCGCTCATAAAGTGATCTAGCGTTTGACGCAAAAAAATAAATTTTTTACGGATTTCGGCGTCAGAATCCGTTTTTTTACGGATTTTGGTGCTAAAATACATATTTTTACAAGTTTTGGCGCTAATAAAGCGATCTAGCTTTTGACACAAAAAAATACGGTCTTTATGCATTTTGGCGCCAGATTCCGGTTTTTTACGATTTTGGCGCTAATAAAGCGATCTAGCTTTTGATGCAAAAAAATATGTTTTTTACGGATTTCAGGGCCAGAATCCGTTTTTTGACGGATTTGGGCGCTAAGATTTAATATCTTTAAAAATGCTGGCGCTACTAAAGTGATCTCGCTTCTGACACTAAAAATAGTTTTTTTACGGGATTTGGCGCAATAATGATTTTTTGGGGGATTTTGCCTCTAAACTACTTTTCTTTTCAGATTTTGGCGCTAATACAGTTATCTTGCTGTATGCAAAGATAATGTGGGTTTTTGTGGATTTTGGAGCAAGAATCTGGTGCAAAATTTAATAAAGTAGTAGCACGCAGCAGCACACAAAGGACAATGTGCTCACAATGGCTACAGTGATCTAAAGGAAGTGACTACTTAACATGTTAACTCCACCTGTAGGGTGTAGTTTACATCCAATGGCTTAATTTGTGCATACATTAAAAAGCAGAGCAAAGACGCTCCAAAAAAGCTTCAAAAACGCTCCAAAAAACGGCCGTTTTTTTCAGCTGCTTTTGACAGGCAGTGGACAGAAAACTCAGTTCATGAACGTTTTTAGTAATTCGTTTTCAGGTAGTTTTTTTGTCCACTTCAGTGTAGACATAGCCTTAGGGGAAACAGCAGTCAAACAGGAATTGCTGCTGCTTAGCTGCATAGAAAGGAGGCTACTTACAGCGCAGAAAAAAGTACATGAACATGTATGAAGATTTAGGGAAGTTGCTCATATTTTTTTTTTAGTTTATCAGAAGATTTCTTTATTTCTGAATTCTGATTGAATAGTATCTGTCCAAATTGTAATAATGTCCAATGCATAGCCCCTTCCATGGCGTAGCTACATATTAGAACGTAATTAATTGAATTGCTAAGAAGACTGTGTAGAAGGAAGAACTGTATTGCTTATAAATGGAACAAGTATCAGTGATCAGGTTACCAACAGGAATTAAATCCCTGATATCAATGAGCGATATGTAGTTAAATAACATCATGTTTTCATAAACACATAACATATACCGTATATGTCACAGAAAATAATAATTAATTCATCTTCACCACCTTTGCATTATAAATGTACCTTGTTATTTGAGAGAAAGGTGCAAGGTTTAGAGATAGAGTAGTTTTTGTTTATTCTAGACCTTTTTATTGTATAGATATTGCTAAACACTGAAAACACAGAGGTGTCAACTGGTGGTAACATTATGTGTTGTTTCTCTAGTAGTATCTGTAACTGAAGTATTAATTTTTTAATTTGTTTTACAAACTGCATTTATTGTATATAGCAGTTCATTAATGAGCCAATATAGTGTTTTAGCAAGAACTTTACCTGTAGTACCTTCCCCTGAGGTCCTTCATCAAATTGGAGAACTTGCTGATATACTGGGTCCCACGTTTTTTTAGCTGTTCTCGTCTTCTTTTTAGACAAGCATGCTCCATTCTCTATCAGGTAGACCTTGATGTATGGAGCTGTGCATATAAGATAGAAGACGAAGACCCAGAATGAGTGAGAATAAAATAGTGGTGTGCAGCAACAATACAGTATTACAGTGGCACAGAGTGCCTACAAATTCATAATAATAGTAATATATAAAACTTATTTTGGATGATGGGTGGTGCTAATAAATAAAATGGATTGTATTATATAAAAATGTATATACACAAATACAGTGGGTTGCAAAAGTATTTATACCCCTTGAACTGTTCCTCATTTTTAAATGTTACAGTCACAAACTTAAATGTATTTTATTGATAGTTTATGGGACAAAGCAACACAATTTATGATATGTGAAGAGAATGCAATACTATGGGCCATATGTATGAAAACTGTCTAGGTCTAAAACTCACTTTGTTGCCCGTAGCAATCAATTAGAGCGCTCTTCTCATTTTTTCAGAGCACTGTATGAAATGAGAGGGGCGCTCTGATTGGTTGCTATGGGCAACAAAGTGAGTTTTAGACCTAGACAGTTATCATACATGCTGCCCTATGTATGAATCTGTCATATGTGGGTTCATTAATCTTGTGTGTGGTCTGCCTTGCATAGTAGAGCATATCTGTGTTGCAAGTTTTGTCGTACAACTGTTCATACATCTATAAAACAGGGCTACAACAGTTTTTCGGAGCAAGATATGTAACTTTATCTCCTTGTGTCAAGGTTGTTTTTTGCCTTTTAGTATAATTACTTTTAGTTGTGTAGATCTAGGGTCATGCACATTTAGAAAGTTTTTAGTGATCAGCTGGATAGCTTTAGCCTCTATAGAAAGATTGATATATTTTTGTCAGATCTGAAATTTAAAAAAAGTTTGTATGGACCTAAAATATAAAATTAATTGAATTTCTAATACAGTTACATCTTCATTTTTTTTTTCTGCTGGTAACCTCACTGGATTATTTGATACTGTTTGGAATGCTGCAATATCCATGTGCAGAATTCCCAAAAGAAGTGGATGAACTGTGCAGAACTGAAATGTAAAAGGTAAGCATATTAGAAAATTAGATTTTACGTCTTTGGTCCATACAATACTATCTTAAAATCATGGAAAATCCTTCTAACTGTGCATTTGTGAAGAGGTTAAATGTTTAGATTACTTAGACTACTTAGGATACATGTTTTGTATTTCAAATACAGTTAAGTCCATATATATTTGGACACGGACACAGATTTTGGTTTGTGTACCTGTTTACTGAAGCATATTCAAGCTATAGTTATCTAATGGACAGGGGCATAACGTCCAGACTTTCAGCTTTCATTAAAATTGGATCAAGGGTTTAGGAGTTTCAGCTCCTTAACATGTTCCACCTTGTTTTCAAAGGGACCAAAAGTAAGTGGACAACTTAAATAAGTGTAAATAAAATGTTAATTTCTAATACTTGTTTGAAAAAACTTTGTTGGCAATGACTGCCTGAAGTCTTCAACTCATGGACACCACCAGATGCTGTTTTCTCCTTTTTAATGCTCTGCCAGGTCTTTACTGCATTGGTTTTCAGTTGCTGTTTGTTTGTGGGCCTTTCTGTCTGAAGTTTAGTCTTTAACAATTAAAATGCATGTTCAATTGGGTTGAGATCGGGTGACTGACTTGGCCATTCAAGAATATTCCACTTCTTTGCATTAATAAACTCCTGGGTTGCTTTGGCTTTATATTTTGGGTCATTGTCCATCTGTATTATGAATTGCTGAGTAATCAGTTTGGCTACATTTGGCTGGATTTGAGCACAAAAAAGGCCCTGAATACTCTCCAAGACATAGGCGTATCAATATCCAAATTTACTATGAAGAGAAGACTGCATGAAAGTAAATACAGAGGGCCTCAAGAATAAAAAGGCTAGATTTTACTTTGCTAAAAAAACAAAACTAAAAAAGCCAGCACAGTTCTGAAAGAACATTCTTTAGACAGATCAAACCAAGATAAACCTCTACCAGAATGATGAAAAGAAAAAAGTATGGTGAAGGCATGGTACAGCTCATGATCCAAAGCATACTACATAATCTGTAAAACACGGCGGAAGCAGTGTGATGGCTTGGGTGTGCATGGCTGCCAGTGGCACTGGGTCGCTAGTGTTTGCTGATGATGTGACACAGGACAGAAGCAACCAGATGAATTCTGAGGTATTCAGAGACATAGGGCCACATGTATGAAAACTGTTTAGGTCTAAAACTCACTTTTTTGCCCATAGGTTACTATGGGCAAGAAAGTGAGTTTTAGACCTAAACAGTTTTCATACATGTGGCCCATACCATGCTCTCAAATCCAGCCAAATGCAGCTAAACTGTATGCCTGACAGAGCACTGAATAGGAGGACACACAGCGTCTGGTGTTGTCCATGAGCTCATGACTTCAGGAAGTCATTGCCAACAAAGAATTTTCAAACAAAAGGTTTACAACCAAGTATTAGAAATTTATATTTTATTTACAATTATTTAATTTGTCCAATTACTTTTGATCCCTTTAAAAACAGAGTGGCACATGTTAAGCAGCTGAAACTCCTAAACCCTTCATCCAATTGTAATGTGGATACTCTCAAATGAAAACTGAACGTCTGAACTTTATGTCCATGTCCCTTATCCAACTATAAACTAATATGTTTCAGTAAACAGGTACAAAAAACTAAATTTGTGTCAGTGTCCGAATATATATGGACCTAACTGTACTTACATTTTTTTCCATCAATAAAGAAGTTGTACATCGATAAATATTAATTCACCCTTTTGTTTAAGGCAAAAGAAGCTGTTTTCAATAGAAATATTGAGGTTACATACTTGATGTGTTGTCTCTTGTGCTCTTTTAATTCCCTGTCAAAAGGCCTACATAACGTGTCCAGTGCTGTGGTAACACATATACTCAATAGCTGAGTCAGAGTGCCTGGATCCTCACATTTATGAGCAGCAGGTTGATTCCTACTTTGTGCAAGCAGCCATTAAGAATCAGTGCACTAGATACAGCTTCTTCTCACCAACTCTGAACACATTAGGTGGATTTTCTGTGGGGAAATTATAAGAACACCAGTATGTGTTTTGTGTGATCCAACTGTATAAATTAACATTAACTATGGGACAAAGCTCCTTTAAAAGTGTTAAACTGTTATTAAACCCCTTTAAATTGAATAAAGTTAAACTAATCAGTAAACTAGAACCCTGAAAGATTGGGGGACCATAAAACATACTGTATATGCAGCACAAAGATGGTCATTTTTAATTTCAGCATTAAATGCTCATTACCTGGTATTGTCTTAGAACCTGGTTTTGGAGTTAAACCCCTGGCCTGGATCACTTCCACCTCAAGCTGGCCGTTACGATCTACCATTGCAATGTGTACATCTCCTATAAAAAAAAAAAAAAAAAAAAACAGCGTTTATTTTGTTCTTACAGCACAACTATAATTGGCATGTTCACACAGAGTATATATACTGCAGATTTTCTGCTCTGGATGTGAATGTAGAAAATGTATTTATTACTATGGGATTTTAACAAGTGCCATCCACATGTTGTGGCAAAAATCTGCATGGCAATAGACCTGCAATTTGGATTTTTAGTCCCTAGCATGTCAGTTAATGTTAAGAATGCTTTGCAGATTTTTTACAAATTAAATATGCTTCAATAGGAAAATCGAAATTAATAATAAGTCAGCAAGATCCACAACTGCAGATTTGAAATACAGGGTACACGTAAGCAGGCATACTTAGGTGTGTGCGAGCGAGTGTGTGTGTATATATATATATATATATATAGCCCATTGATGTTGCAGACAGATAAGTTTCATTCCTGATTTACGCTAGCACAAATAATAATTCATGATTCTATAAATACCCACCTAATTTGCAGGGCTCCTGGCGCCCTACCTAGTAAGAAGGTGTATCTCCTCCGGGAGGGATCTAGCTATCTGTCTACTTCATTTGGTGGTCTTTTTACTGAATTTGGAGGTCTAGCCACCTAAAATGCCTGCCTAATTTGGGTGTACTACATTCCTAATAGGGGATTCTACCTATCAGACAGTACAATGGTAGCACATGGTGTAGTACAGTGATATACTAACATAGTGTGTCTAGTTTTCCTGGATGCTGGACTGGTATATGAAACACCTATTCAGGGTCTGGAAAAGCTCAGTGACATCACTTATTTCCCAACAGTCATCACTCAGCTTTGCTATATTCCTGAATGTAGCAGTCATACAGGGTAAAGATATTGTAAAGGAGTGTGGTCTGTTTAAAAAGGAGTGTGTCATATAAAAGAGACTTGGCTTCTGTTTAAAAACAATTCAGCAGCATATTGCATTATACATTCTTCCTGGAGGCAATTTTGACAAGAAATAAAGCAAGATCTTTATTCTCATCTGTTAAAGAAGTCAGGACTTCTAAGATAAATGGTATTTGTATTAATAAACAGATGTCTCTATATGGAAGAATGTAGGTTAGTCTCTTACAATAGACAAGTTTTGCTGTCTAAAACTTTCACATGATGTTTAAACAATGCAAAAGTGTGTTATAACAATCGCTCCCCTAGTGGTCACTTTGTAATATGGGTCCATTACCAGTATCCTACCTATTCTGAGATATCCCCTCTTGTATGAGCTGCATCAGCTCCTCAGGTCGCTATAGCTACAGACCTGTTCAATCTATTCTGATATGCTGCCAGTACTGGTTGATATAGCTACAGACCTGGCTTCTACTGCAGCCTAGTAGAAGCCAGTAAACACACCCCTGAATTCAAAGTGAAACCAAGAAAACAGGACTGAGGTGAGATGAATTGATGTAGTAAGACAACCCCTTTAAAGTTGAAGTTAAAAAAAGTTAAAATGATCCCTCTTTTGCCATTTTACAAATAGAAAAAAAAAAGAACAAGAAAGGTACACATATCTGATATCGGTGCTTCTGTAAAAGTCATATCTATTAAAATATCACGTTATTTATCCCGTATGCTGAACACCATAAAAGTAAAAAATTCCATTTTGTTGGTCACTTCACGTCACCTTAAAATTTAAATAAAAAGTGATCAAAAAGTTGCATCTATGCCAAACTAGTCACAATAAAAAGTACACTTTGGCCCGCATAAATGCCCCCTCACTCAGGTCCATAGGAAGTACAAAACAGTTATTGTTTGTAGAAAATGGCACCGTGGGGCAAATGTAAGAAATAGAAAATATTTGGAATTTGTATATGGTAATAAAACATAACAAAAACCCTACATATTTAGTATTGCCAGATTTGTATCAACCTGCAGAATACAGATAGCACATCATTTATACTAAAGTGGTGAATGTTGTAAAAATAAACCCCCGCAAACAATGCGCAAGTGCAGTTTTTTTCACATTTCACATTTTTTTTGCGGTTTCCCAGTATATTCTATGGTACGGTCAATAACATCATTAGAAAGTAATTATTGTTTTCCTAAAAAATACCCGAAAGTCTCAAGATAATCAATGTTGTCTAGGAAGTCATATACATAACATTTTGGTTTCCAGTAATAATATCTGTTTTTTTCCAGGTAGAATTGCAACAAGATTGTATGTCAACACACCATCAATTTCTTTATTTCATTAATAACTGTATACCAGCTGATATGGTTCTGCTTTATCTAATGAAAGACTAATAATCCATTCAGGATGGACTGTTGCTTCCAGTGGGCATTTTTGAGACAACATATGCTGCCTATAATTCTAGCTACCTTTTATCTATATCTATATTGCATGTGTCAAACTCAGGGCCTGTGGGCCAAATAGAGGCCTGACAAATCATTTTATGTGGCCCACAAGAACCTAGATGAAGGGAGCAGGGATAGACAATGTCTGGTTGTAGATGGACAAGTTCTCCTCTTTCCGCAGAGGGTGCAGCCAGCATTTGGCAGAGCTGGTGGTACCAGCAGAGAGAGCAGGTGCCATCTGAAAATGTGAGTGCTGGTGCATACCTCCACACCACTCTGTTCAGCAACTCAAAGGTGGTGACACAGCTATCATAACCCTACCTAGGCACCCAAACCATCCTTCAACAGCTCTTTGAGGGCAATCATAATGCTGGTGTGGCCCTTAGTGAAATGGAGTTTGGCAATCCCAATAAATAAATCGTGTGATCCAAGAAGAATGAGAAACCGACTGCTATCTAATGACTGAACTCTGTTCTCTATATCAGAAGGATAAAATACCTTTTAACGCCATATCTTTCTGAACCATGGGGACACAAAAATGTATTTATTTCTCTAAAGATTAGAGTGAAGCAGAATGCAGCCTAAGGACACTCTGAAGTTTTCGATGTCAAGTTGTGCACCCCTGGGACTGTCCACTATGGACTAGTATTTATTTACCTATATAACATTCATAGAAGTACCCCATAGATGCAGTGCATGCATAGAGGATAATGTTTATGTATCTTAAAGGGGTTTTCTCATTACAATGATTAGCTTTTAACATGTAGGTAAAGGTAAATGAAGACTATTACCAAATATATTGCCCTTTTGATTTTGCTTTGGTCAGCAGATAAAGATTTTGTCTACTGCTAGTGTACATAAGTTTCTCTAGTTTACTGACCACCTCTCCTCACCACTCTCTTATCTGATATATCCAAGTTGCCGTCAGTCAGTCAGTTCAACCATGTGCGTGACTTCCTGCAGAGTCTTATCTCTAGCAACAGAGCTTGTTTACCTAGCTAAATGACAAGCTTTAACCCTTTAGAGCTCTGCAACCTTCTGCACTACATATTATAAGTCTCCAGTGAGGAACAGCACAACTGATATGCCAATCACTACTATAGAACCACCCATAGCCCGAACAGGATGTGTGAGACTAAAGCTGGCTGTGGCTCTGTAAAAACTGTATGGTGAGAAAAACCCCTTTAAAGGGAATCTGTCATGGTGAACAAGCAGTTTATCTGCTAGCATCATGTTATAGAGCAGGAAGAGCAGAGAAAATTAATATACAGTATCTCACATAAAGTGAGTTCACCCCTCACATTTTTGTAAATATTGTATTGTATCTTTTCATGGGACAACACTGAAGATATAACACTTTGATACAATGTAAAGTAGTCAGTGTACAGCTTGTATTACAGTGTAAATTTGATGCACCCTCAAAATAACACACAGCCATCAATATCTAAACTATTGGCAATAAAAGTGAGTACACCCCTAAGTAAAAATGGGCAATTTGTGCCCACGGTGGCACTATTTTGTGTGGCCACCAATATTCTCCAGCACTGCTTTAACTGTCTTAGGCATAGAGCTCACTAGACCTTCACAGGCTGCAGCCACTGTAATCTTCTTCCATTCCTCAGTGACGACATCTCAGAGCTGGTGGATGTTAGAGACCTTGTGCTCCTCCACCTTCCGTTTGAGGACGCCCCACAGATGCTCAATAGTTTTTAGGTCTGGAGACATGCTCGGATAGTCCAGCACCTTGACCTTCATTTTCTTTAGCAAGGCAGTGGTCATCTTGGAGGTATGTTTGGGGTCATTACCAATTTGGAATACTGCAGTTCAGTTTCTGAAGGGAAAGGATCATGCTCTGCTTCAGTTTGTCACTGTACATGTTCGCATTTATGGTTCCCTCAATGAACTGTATCTCCCTATAGCCAGAAGCACTCATGCAGCCCCAAACCATGACACTCCCACCACCATGCTTGACTTGTTTTTGTACTTCTCAAGTGGTTACACCACACACGCTTGACACTGTGTGACCCAAATAAGTTTATCTTGGTCTCATCAGACCACAAGACATGGTTCTAGTAATCCATGTCCTTAGTCTGCTTGTCTTCAGCAAACTGTTTGCTGACTTTCTTCTGCATCATCTTTAGAAGAGGCTTCCTTCTGGGACAACAAAGATAAAGACCAATTTAATGCAGTGTGCGGCCTATAGTTTGAGCACTGACAGGCTGACCCCTCCACCCCTTTAACCTTTGCAGCAATTCTGGCAGCACTCATACATCTATATTGAAAAGACAATCTCTGGATATGACACTGAGCACGTGCATTCAACTTCTTTGGTTGACCATGGCAAGGCCTGTTCTGAGTGGAAACTGTCTTGTAAAACTACTGTATGATCTTGGGCACCGTGCTGCAGCTCAGTTTCAGGGTGTTGACAATCTTCTTATAGTCTAAGCCATCCTTATGTAGAGGAACAATTCTGTGTTTCAGATCCTCAGACAGTTCTTTACCATGAGGTGTCATGTTAAACTTCTAGTGACCAGTATGAGAGGGTGTGAGAGCGATCACACCAAATTTAACACATCTGCTCTCCATTCACACCTGAGACCTTGTAACACTAACGAGTCACATGACACCAGGAAGAAAAAAGGGCAAATTGGGCACAATTTGTCCATTTTCACTTAGGGATGTACTAAACAGCGGTTTAGACAGTGATAGCTGTGTGTTGAGTTATTTTGAGGGCACACCAAATTTACATTGTTATACAAGCTGAACACTGACTAGTTTCCATTATAACAAAGTGTCAAATCATTATTCATTACAAACTGGAAGCTCTCCCCCTCCTTACCAATTAGTAAGCAAAGAACATGTGGTGAACCTTGCCACGCACAAAATGAGCAAAAACAAACCAACAAAAAGTTCAGCGTCCGATAAACTCTATATTTATTGAAATCCTTATAAAAAGCAGTACATGGAGCAAAAACTGACATAAAAGACAAAAATCGATCTTATGTGTTTCAGGCTGTAAATCAGCCCTTAGTCATAAATTTTTACGGAAGCTGAACATTTTTTGTTATTTTTTGCTCAAGTTATTCATTACATATCAATCAGCTTAACCTCTCTTGCTCTATAACCTGATGTTGGTAGATTGGACAGCATTTTTCACATTGACAGGTTCTCTTCAAAGGCATCCAATTTCTCTAATCATTTTCACAGTTGCCATATTCAACAGTTTAGGTAAAAGTATTTCAGATGCCCTAGCTCAGGGTTGCTCATTGCATGGCTGTTTTGGCACCACAGAAAAAGTATCAAAGTACTAAAACTATAAATAAGATAACAGTACATATTCTGTTCACAAAAATAGACTCTTAGGGTATATTCACACGGCGTATTGCAGCGTTTACTATGGACAACACATACTTCTAAAATGCTCTCTGGCGTCTTAAATAGACTTACACTTTCTCCAGTGCATAAGCATAGGGAAGAAGTAACATGTCACTTCTTTCTCCAGGCGCATAATACGTTTCAAGGAAATTGGCGGGTAGTCATAGCTCTCAACGAGACCTAGAAATGACCGTAATTGTGGTCTTCGTTTTTGGTATATTGCAGCGGACCACAAATACGCCGTGTAAGCATGCCCTAAGAATGTCGCAAAACCATACGCCTGACTGCGCGTGATCTCGGTAACATAACTGTGTCACTGGTAAAGGGCTCATTTAGCTGAGGTCATAAATTTAATAGTACAGAAGACAGCTGGATTTCTATGTAATGCTATTTTGGCATGCAGGAAGCAGCTGAAGGAGACATATTTGTTTCTATTCTTCTAAAACCTTTTGTATTTGTCAGTGATTAATATGTGGGCTACTTGCTCTATTGCACAGAACTCTGGCTACATAGCAGCTGTGCATTTTTGGCCATCATTTCAAGAAAAGCACTTTAAAAGAAGGAAATAATCCAAAAAAATATAAATACAGTAAGTGCAGTGCAGTAGTTTCTAGTTGGGAATGATATCATTCCTCTGGGCCAGAGCTTCCACTGTGAAACACTAACAAGGTAATTAGAGATGGCAATTGGTCCCAAGGGAAGGGGGCAATTTGCAGCAGGAAGATTGTCTTACCAGAAATTACTCTCTAGAGGAAAGTCATCTAAGCCTGGGGAAATATCAGGGAAGTAATGTTCTGTTCAGCCCCCTATAGCACTAGCTTTAAAACGAATTTTGCAGCACACTCGGATTGTTTCTATCCCACTTTAATAACCCAATGTTGCTTCTTCCAGCAATTCTATCTAATATAAGCTTTTAGATTCTAATGTTCCCAAATGACCATTCGATGCCTAAGGAAGTGATGTTTTCTAAGTAAGCTGAACCCCCAAATATTCTTTTTGTGTTCCTGTTATATAAAATAAAGGTCGGCTCAGCTCTGAGAGATGCTTTGCATACAGCTATATAAGCTTTCTGTTGGACACTATGGTTCACTGAGGAGATTGAAATAAGACTTGAGTTTTAGAGGTGTTTTTGCACACACTACGAATTCTGATTAAAGAAACTTTGTCATTTAGCTTAACTGTACTGACTAGGAGTACACTACAGAAAATACTGAGCAGGACAAAGTGCTGATTTTGCAGAGTCTCTAAAGCAATTGCTCTGAGCATCAGAAATGCCTACAGGAATACTTTTTAATTTACACCTTCATCCGCATAAAAGACCTTGGCCCCTGAATCTTTATACTTTACTGACACTTTTCGGTTTTGTGATAGAAAGGGCATCCATGAAAAGAATATTCTAACAACTATTGTGAAAGTTGTGTCTCCATGTCAGATGTTCCTGGTACACAGTAGTTAGTACCTGCAAAAGTGGCCTGAGAACAGATTCTCTTTTACATTATGTGGATGGCGGAGTGCATATGTATCACCTACATTTGGAAGAGATAGTACCATAGGGCACTATGGGGAAAAAGGCAAGCCAGAGAAGCAATATTCTGCTAAAAATTGTTCCTGGCAATCATGTGGATGTTACTTTGGTATGTACCACTGATCCAGACATTGTTGAAGACCATGTACAACCCTTCAGGACAACTTTATCCCTTATGTCACAACCTCTACCAGCATGATAATGTACCTTACCACACTGAAAAAAAAATTGTTCAGCGATGGATTTAGGAGCATGACAAAGTCTTAACATGGCGTCTAAATTCCCCAGATCTCTATTCAATCAATCATCTGTGGGATGTAGTAAAACTACAGTACAAGTCTGATCTATGGAGACTGTACCTAGCCACTTACAGGGCGTAAAGCATCTTCAGTTAGTATTTAGGGCCATATACTGGTCTCGTGAAGTCCCTGCCTCAGCGGGCCAGAGTTGTTTTGGTAGCAACACAAGATTAGCCATTGGTTTTAATGATATAGTTGTTTAAATAATTTTTCATATTAAGACATTAACGGGGTTGTCTCACTGCATTGACTCATCTTACCTCAGACCTGTTTTCTTGGTTTCATTTTGAATTCAGGGGCGTGTTTACTGGCTTTTACTAGGCTACAGTAGAAACCAGGTCTGTAGCTATAGCAACCAGTGCTGGCAGCCTATCATGAGAGACCAAACAGGTCTGTAGCTATAGCGACCTGAGGAGCTGATGCAGCCCATACAAGAGGGGATATCTAGGAATCTAGGTAGGACACTGTTCATGGACACATATTGCAAAGTTACTTGTTTTTGCAAGATCTTTAACATAAAAAGCAATCCTTGTAGCGAGACAACCCCTTTAAAACATTTTATCCCCTATTCACAAGGTATGTGGTAAGTGTCTAATGATTGATGGGCACTGCCACAGATCACATGAATGGGGGTCCCTTATTCCTCTGTTTGAGCGAAGCAAAATATATGCATTTATGTTAAATCATTCACTCCCCGCTCACCTGGTCTTATTTTAGACTCTTGGGGCTTGGGTACACGGAAGTCTCTGTGGACCTGCAGAGTGTGACCAACACTTGAAAATTGGATTTTTCAGCAGCAGCACATAAGTTCTGTCTTCATAAGATAAAATCACTTCTTTATTTCATCACATAAAAATACTGGCTATTTGTATGAGATGAAATAAAGAAGTGATTTTATCTTATGAAGACAGAACGTGTGTGCTGCTGGACAAAAATCCATCTATAAAGTGAGTATATGCATGGCTGCTCCTTTCAAAGTCTATAGGACTGCTAAAGGTGAATGAGCGCTATTCTCGAGTATCTCCAATAGTTTGTAGGGGGATATATATGAAAACTGTCTAGGTCTTTATTTGTTGCCCATAGCAATCAATCAGAGCTCTCCTTTCATTTTTTCAGAGCACTATATGGAATGAAAGGGGAACTCTCATTGCTATGGGCAACACCTCGACAGTTTTCATACATGTCCCCTTTGGAGTTTGAATAAAGCAGGAATGCACATACTGCTGCTCCATTCAAACAGGGTAACTTTGGTTTCCCTGTTCTCTTTTGGAAAGGGGTTTCCCCATTGGCCAGATCCGCGTCAATCAGACACTTATCACCCATTCTGTAAATAGCTGATAAGTTGTCATTATGGAGAAAACCTTTTAATAAGATACATTTATACACTTCTATTTTTTTTCTCTCCACAAACCTAGTGTATAATTCTGTCCCATAATATTGATGCTTTCCCTCTACTCGTTGTTTTAAGTTTAAAAAATTTCCCCCCTGCTTTATAAAAAAACACATCAGTACAGGCTCAAAACAAAAGATGAACCCACCTGCACTACAATATCAATAGGAACAGTGTCATAAAACTACAATGATCCCTCAACCACATTATTAATTTATTCTAGGGTGACCAATGTATGTTCATACCATAACTCTATGGAAAACTGGTAATTGATCCTGAAGCCCCAAAATGTTACCCAACATAATGCAAAATGAAGATAAAAGAAAATGAAGCAGATAACTAAATCAGAAAAGGTTTTATATAAAAAACAGCAGGGCTGCGGGAAAGCTGGAAATCATTTTTATGATAAATAGATTATTTATAACAATATACACAATGTACAAGAATAAAAGAAAATGGAATCCTCAAATGGTGCTCAAAAGCGCTGCTAATCCTGGCCCATGTAAACTGGAGTACAGACTATGCAGTACCGCACTGTACTGTACAGAAGCGACACTAGACCACCAATCACTGCATGCACTTCACTAACACAGATAATTAGCTACATCTTCCAGTCAATCACATGTACGGCAGATCGGCAGAAACCATATTCAATACAATGTCCTAGAAAAGACCATTGTATGGTCAAAATATTGTATCCTGAGGCATTGTAACTGGGTATGTACTGCTGGACTAATTCTTACACCTGAGATAATGATAATGATCTACTTTTGTCCTAGAGATTCAAGATTTACTTTTACCTTGTACCCTTAAAAATGGAAACCTTTGCAAGTTCTAAATAGTAGTTGTAAGAAGGAAAAACATTATTCATCTGACATTAATATGCCGTTATTATAATCTAGCAGATATGATATTAAAAATGACATTTTGCAAATAGCCTTTATCTGCTTGTGTTGTCTGTGCCCTTGTATTTCATAAGTACGAAGGGCAGTCGTATAATTATTACAAGGAGAAAAGAACTCATTCAAATTTCGCATGGGGGATTTATTGATAGGAAGTAAGAATTTTGAACGTTGGTTTTAGTCGACTTTTTACGGGGAGAAAGCTTATTGTCAACTCAGAATATAGTTGTAATGCAATTTTCTTATTGCAGTGATATTAATAACATTGTACAGAAATTATGGGGATCTTTAGCAGTATCCATATTAAATTGAATGCATTTGTAATATTCTTAACGTGGCAACTGCAGAAGAGGCTGAAATAATTGACTATTATACTGCATCCCAAAATTGTTGGTGATATTACTGCTGGTGATATTACTAAATGCCAGAGAGCTTCAATACAATGTGTATATACACTGATTCATGAAGTAGTTACCGTAGTACTGGAAATTGCTGTGGTACAATGCTGAAGCCTTTGTAAACCATGGTAAAAATGGAGACATACAAATGAAGATTAGACTAGACCAGTGTGGGACTGGGGGGTTGATCTTGGGGCCCACCCAGCAGCTACTGTACATGAAAATATTACCTGTTAATGTTTAGGCCTCTCAGACATAAATGCGTGCTTTTTACCACATAATACAGTGTGCAAAACAGAACTGTATTGTGTAGTACTTAATACCAAGAGGGTAACACAGCTGTCTGTCTCACACATCAATCTCACATCTCTTTCTGTCTCACACATTTGTCACAATCTAACATACCAAGATAGACAAATGGCTAAGTGGCTCCATCCATATCCCCCTCAACCCCCACCAGCCCACATACGATATCTGCTCCTTCCACCTGTCCACATACAATATTCACCTCAAAGTTTTTCCTTGGTCACGCACCTTGCCACTTTCTAAAATAAACAATACTAAAAGCATAATCAAGAAAATAAAAGTGAAACCACCTAATCACAGGGCAAGGGACAGGTGGGTGGCAGGTAGGCCCCAGTTAGATTGGTGGGCCTCAGGTATGTAGGTGATGGTGGACCCCATGTAGTTAGGTGATGATGAACCCCAGGTAGGTAGGTGATGGTGGGCTCAATTTTGGTAGTTGGTGGGTTTGCCCCAGGTAGGTAGGTGGTGGGTGGGCCCCAGGTAGGTAGGTGGCAGGTGTGTCCCAGTTAAGTAGGTGGTGGGTATGCCCCAGTTAGTTAGGTGATAGTGGGCCCCATTTAGGTAGTTGGTGGGTGTGCCCAATAAGGTAGGTGGTGGTTGTGCCCCAGTTAGGTAGGTAATGGTGGGCCTCAGGTAGATAGGTAGGTGGTGGGCCCCAGGTAGGTAGTTGGTGGGCTCCAGGTAGGTAGGTAGGTCTGGTCCCATTACTGAATGGAAAAAAAATAAAAAAACTCACCTCTTTCCCGTTCCCCTGATGCGACAAGCAGCAGGCTGACCAGCTTCAAGTGAAAACCTTCTTCTGAGGCAGGATGTAGAGGCTGCGTCCACAGCAGTGGCGCTACACCACTGGAATTTAGGGCCCACCGGGGATTTCACCGACTCCCCAGTGGGCCTGCCTGGACTAGCCTTACAGAGAAACAAAAAGAGTAATACATAAAAGAATATCAGGTTAATCTTTTTCTGCACTGGGTGAGGAAGAGTGGGTTCCAGCTTTTTTTCAAACATGTCAGGTACTGCTGATAAAACTTACTCTTTACCTTGATGAGCCATGAAGAGAAACATCAAGAGATCCTCCTGACTGTGCCATTAGAGCTCACAGACAGGAAGTCTGAGAGACAAACCGTGAAGTCAAGCATATAGAGGAACTTCAAAAAATTATATAAAAAAAAACAACCACCCAACCTTTAAAAAAAAAAAATAAAAAAATATGTATAGTAATCATACATAGGCATAAAATTAGCCATGCAATATGTACTGCTTCTCCATGCCAACTAAAGTCATTCTTTTTCTCTCCTTTTACTAGTCCCTGCACTGATGCCCCTGTTACTGATACTGGTGATTTAGAGGCTAGGGTAAATTTTCTGGTTTTCAGTAGTGAAAGGTCGTATATCTTTATATACAATATTTTGCAAGGCTTGCTTTAGACAATAGAAGAAGTTGCAGGGCTTGCAGGCATACAATAAAATGGCCATTATGTTAACCAATACCTCATATTTGATGTTTTTCCAGCATGTGAAAATAGTTTTTTTGCCCAACAGTACTGGGAACTGGATGCAGTAGAATACCAGCAGCCGCCCCCCCTCATGCCCCCCCTCATGCACAGTGCGAGCGTCTGTCTTACGGGTATTTTTGTATCTGTATAGTTTCCCAACTTATGGTATGTGGCTTTTTTGCTTTTTTTCATGCTATGTGAATAGATGCCAATTTAAGGTGCAGCTTTCTGTCCACCTAGTGGATAGATGTATGGGTTATCACCCATCAGCTTCACCTGGGTATTTTTCTTTAAAAGCATGGGGGCCTGTGTTGCCTCTGTGCTGTGTTCAATCTCATCTCAGCTTTTCTAGCAGTGAGTATGGCCATGTTTCTGTTTTTTTCTTTGAGTAATTTTTTCCCCTTTTTCTGTATATTTTTTCAATAGAAGAAGTTGCCCTGTTCCTCGCCCAGGGAAACAGTAAGGGGTTGCTGCAGATATAGTAATTTAGCTGCAGAAAGTATTAGTCAATTGCAGACAATGCACCTCCAAACTCAAGGGAGAATTCATACAAGGCTTATATGCAATCTGCTTAATTGAACTATAATATTTTTTCAGTTTTATTTTACTTAATAATCTAACAGCTAAATGATGGTCAAGAAGGGACAATATAATGGATAAAGAATAGGTGAAAAATCAATATTAATTTATAGAAAGAAATATGGCAGCAGACATTTGGAAAACCATTAGTCACTTTGAATTTCTTTAATTTTACAAATGATTTCCTTTTGTGGCTTCTGAAGACTATCACACAAGGTTACACTAATTTTGGGCACAGTAGAAAAGCTTCTATATGTCTCTCTGCGCCTCTGTTTCACTCAGCAGCTAACTCCTCCTCCCCTATCCATAAGAGCACACTGTCTGTCTCCTGTCTGAAGATGTAATGACAATAGTCATGCACTCCGTAGAAGGTGGGTGTTCAGGTGGAAAAGGTCTTGAAGATCACAAATATAGTAAAAGGTAATCCACGGCATATCAAGTGGGTAGAAAACAAATATGTTATTGTGTACAGATTAGTCAATATAATGAGAGTTACATAAAACTTGCCAGTGTTCCCTGCCTCCCTCTTTGGCATATCCACCATAGAACCTATTTGGTTGCTAGCACCTCTCCTGCTGCTCTTACCACCAGTGCCGCTGAAACCAGTACTTTTCTGCATATATCTTGTCTTCATACCCAAATCTACAGATTTCTCCTGACAACTCGAAACATCAAGCTAATTGACATCAATATATCACTGTACTTGACATTTGTAATGTTATTTGTGCAATAATCTAGATCAATTTGTTTCATCGCACTACTAATGCATAGTATATGACTCTTTTTTATATTGATTAATCTGTACAGAATAAAATACATGTTTTCTACCCACTTACACCGATTGGTGTGCCATGGATTACCTTTTACTTTATATCCTGTAGATTTTTAACCCTCGGGGGCGGGCCTCTTTCCCTCTGTACCAGTTGTTACATTATTGTCATTTTGAAAATTGTCTGACCAATGTTATTTATGTACCCCCTGAATGTACGTGTCTGGAAATGGGGCGTCCAAAATAACTGATAATAATAATAATAATAATAATCCTGTCTGAAGATGGATTTTTTTTTGCAGTTTTTCAGAGTTAATGATGATTTTAAAAGAAAGAGGGAAAGAGAAAAAAGCTCATAAGCGGTATAAGAGCAATTTTTCTCTTTAGGATATATTTCAAAGTTTCTTATGTTCGCATGTAATATTACTTTCTATAAACTTTATTATGGGTTTTGTGCCCATTTTATTTCAAGAAAAGCCTCCAAACTGACGTAAAATTTGGGTTTTTAAACCGCCCCTTTCTTTGTAAAAGGTTGTGCATTTGATAATTAAACAATGTTCTCCAGTTATACACTTTCTGACACTCAATGTATTCTTGATGTGTCTTGTTTAAAGTACTTGTTGCACACACTGGTCCAGATCTATAAAAAGTGTGTGTGGAAAGTGTCTTAGGTAGTGATGCATCAATCAATCAAAGTTGAGTTGATACTTGTGTTTAAAAGTGTCTCACGGCACTTTATAAATATGTCACGTCGTAAGACAAACTACCCGTGCCCAAAAAAGTGCCAGCCTGCCCATTTTGAAAACACTGAATAACAAGAAATAAAAACTTTGCACTTTTTGGCTGAGGAACAAAAAATGTGTCATATTGTATGAATTGGTATAGACCCCCATAAAGGAAGAAAAAAAGTGTGGGTTTTTTTTGCAAATGCTTTAGGAAAAACCCCAGAAAATTGGCACATGCCACTCTTTCTGTTGTAACCTACTGTACGACAGAAAACTGGCACAGCAACTTTCTTTCATCTGGGCTTCTGTCTTCTCAGTGGCACACACTTAATAAAATATCACTGAAAGCAAGAGGGCAAAATAAGTTCACAATAAATTTAACTGTAGCAACCAGAATCAGGCAGCTGCTGCCAAGGCAAATAAAATCATGAGGTGTATGAAGAAGGACATAGATACAAAAAAAAATGCAAATTTTGTACTCCCACTTTACAAAGCCCAGTCAGAAATAAAGGGGTATTTTGTATTACTGTCGCAGGAATTACATTGGGAGGTAGGGGGTTTTAATCGGAATAATAAAATGAATGTTAGTTTAAAAATGAAGGGGGGGACAAAAATAACTATGTAGGAAACGTTAGAGAGGGCCCGAATTTCTAAAATTCGGTTGGGTATTTCGCTAAAATTTTGACAAAATTGTTTCGGTCCGAATTACTTCGGCACAATCATTAAAAACAGCTTTTTCCCCAGGCTCCCAGGGGCCTGCAGGGTGTGTAGAATTTGGCCATGCTTAAATTGCAGAGGGCGCTTGGTTTGGTTTATACAATGTTGTTTTTTAGTAGAACGCACATGACTGCCCCGTCTTTAAATGTTTCACTAAAAATTTCCCGGGCACTTAAAGGGCAAAACTGCCCAAAAAAAACTCAAGGGGAATGTAGCCTATAAAGTCATGACGAAAGCGGGAAAAAAAAAGCTGAGAGCTCAGTGGAAACATGGATAGGTGTGGAGGTGACGGCGGCCCCAAGCACATGAGGTCAGGCAGTGGCAACAATAAATTCTGGAGGGGCAAAACATATTAGGCCCAAAAAGGTGGCACAATCAACTGGGGGGAGGCCCCGGGGGCACTTAGAGGTCGGGAGGGAAAAAAGACAATCTGGAGGCGGCAAAAAGTATTGGGCCCCAGAGTGGCATAATCAACAGTGTGGAGGCACGGGGCAGCATATGAGGTCAGACAGTGGCACAATGGCATTCTGGAGGTCAAAAAAGTTTTAGGCCACGGGGTGGCACAATCACACAGTGGGGAGTCACGGGGCAGCAGTATGAGGGGCATGGCACAATGACATTATGGAGGCGGCAAAACGTATTAGGCCACAGAGGGGCACAATGACACAGTGTGGGGGTCACGGCGGCAGCAGTATGAGGTACAAAGTGGCACAATGACCATTTGGGGAGGGGCAAAAAAAGTATTGGGCCCACAGAGTGGCAAAGATACAGTGGGGGAGGTCACGGCGGCAGCAGTAGGGGGCCAGCGTGGCACAAGCATATGAGGCGGAAAAACAGATTAGGCCAGAGGGGGCAAAATTCACACAGTGGGGAGGTCAGGCGGCAGCAATGAGGTCAACAGGGGCACAATGGCATTCTGGGGTGGAAAAACAGTTTTTTGGGCCCAAGAGTGGGGGCAAAATGAAAAGTGTGGGGTCCGGCGGAGCTTAAGAGGTCAGAAGTGGAAAAAGACAAATTCTGGGGGGGAAAAAAGGAGTGGCCAGTGTGGAGGGAAGGCACACCCAGGGCGCAGCATGAGGTCAGACGTGGCACAATGAACAGTGGGGGGGGGGACACAGGGTCACAGCAGGCATGGGGTCGAGGTGGCACAATACATTCTGAGGTGGAAAAAGTATTGGCCAAAGGGGGGCAAAAAGATAGAGGGAGGGTCAGGCCCGGCAGCAGCATGAGGTCGGCAGTGGCAAAATGCCAAGAGTGGGGGGTTAAAACAGGAGCAAAGCATAGGTAGAGAGTCACAAACATTTCAGGTGGAAAATAGTTTAGGACAGAGCGGCACAATGACTGAGACGGGGGTCAGGGGCGGCAGCAGCATGGGGGGTCAGGGAGGGGCACAATGACAGAAAAGTGGAGGTAAATGACAGGAGCAAACACATGAGGTAGAGAGGGACAATACATTCTGCAGGTGGCAAAAAAGTATTGGGCCCAGAGGGCACAATGCGGAGAGGGGTAGGGCGGCAGCAGCATGAGGTCAGGCAGGGGCAAATGAGAGAGAGTGGAGGTGATACAGGAGAAAAAGCATGGGTCAGAGGTGGCAAAATGAATTTTCTGCAGGGGGAAAAAAATAGTATTAGGCCACAGGCGGCACAATGACTGAAGGGGAGGTCACGGGGGCAGCAGCATGAGGCAGGCGGGACAATGACAAGAGTGGAGGTGTTGAAGGAGCAACGCATGAGGTCAGAGAGGGGCAAAAAGACATTCTGGGAGGTGGCAAAAAAACCAGGCCCGCGGGAGTGGCCAATGAACAGTGGGGAGTCAGGAAACAGCAACAAGCATCAGCATGGGCACATAGAGTGGCAAAATGAAGGTGTTGGGTGGGGGGGCAATCCCAGTCCCGGGTTTAAAGACGGGTGGTGGCAAGGGAGAAACTATCAGCGTGTGGGGTCAGGGGGGTGGGGCTCGAAAGTGGCTGAGGCGGGTGTTTGAACCCAGGACCCCTAAGGCATTGGGTGTGGAAAAATCCGGCGATCCCCCCTGATTCATCTTGCAAAGGTCATCGTTAAAATTTTCCCCGTGGAAAAAGCGGGTTTCCTTGGGGGTACCTGGCCCCCGCCGCACTGAAACCCGTCTGATGCAACATCGGGGCCCGGGGGGGGAAAGCTTTCCACTGAAAAAATGGCAAGTTGCGGCCACACACCCAGTTTGGCTGCCAGAGTAAAAGGGATCTTCTAACTGGGGTGGCAAGTGCTGTCCAAGTAGGCCACAACTGTTGGGTTTTCAGGGAATGCTCCTGCCTGCTGCTGTGCGGGGTGATGCCCTCCTCACTAGGGGGGGGTAAAAGGGAAGTGTCATTAGGACCCCAGACTTAGGTTATGCTGAGGGAGTGGTACTCTCCTACCCCCCCCCCCTTCCCCCAGCCGGGGCGTGTAGTGAGGTGAGGAACCCCCCGGTCAGCCCTGTCAGAGGGGGGGACTGCCGCAAAAGGCAGGGGCCAACTGTTCGGGGGTTTTCCCCAATGTATTTGATTTTGTTTTCCCCTTTCCATTAGCGGGGAAAAGGCTCCCTTTTGGCCCCGGGTAGCGAGGGCCCTGGGGGGGGGAGAGCCAGAAGTATCCCTCTGCCGGATGCTGAATTCGGCTGTCATACCCCGGGAAATAAAGACTGGGGACACTGCACAAGTGACCCGGGGGCTCCCTGCCTCCATTTAAAGTTATGCCCTGGGGGGAGTCTTTGCCCGTCTTCCTCACTCCATCCACCCCCCCAGCGCTCCTGCTCCTCCCTTCTTGTACCGGGGGTAGAAAACCCTCATTTCCCCAAAGAAAAATGCTTCTGCCCAATGTCCCCCTCCTCCCCCTCCTCCATTTCAGTCCCCACCGGCTCATGGGGCACGGGGATTTTGTGCCACATCTCCAGTCCCCTGCCCCGAAGATTTTTAAAAGTCTGTTCCAGGAAAATGAAAGTGGAATGCTTTTATTCATCCCGTGTCGGGATGCAAAAAAAGTGCTCCTCGAATGGCCTCAACAAAAGGGGGTGTCCGCAGAGTGCCATGGTGACATAAAAAGTTACACGGGGTTCTTTTTTCCCCTGGATCCAAAAATTTCGAAAAATGGCTTTTCTGTTATAAGTGGGCCCCAAACTTGTGCAGGTGGACCCCCGCGGGGGGAAAACTGCATTCAGGGTGTTGGGGGGGGTTCTCCCGAAAATTGGGGGGGGTTTCCCCGGTTTGTAAAAGGGAAAAAATTCATCACATTTCCTGGCCATTTTCAGAATGTTCTGAAGATGGGTGGGAAGATTCAGGAACCTTTTTCAACCGATTGAACAAATGCGCCATGCGGGGGCGAAATGGAAAAACCCCCCGGTCAGGGGGGGCCCCTCCCCCATTGTCTCAACCCATGGTTCCGATTTTGCAGTTGGCCGAAAAACCAACAGATTTTTGTGCTGACGCGGAGCATTTCCCCCCCTTGTATTGTTCGCCGAGGCAAGTAGGTTTTTAAACTGCGGACCCCGCGTGCCCTTACACAGGGGTAAATGGAGCAGTTTTGGGGGTGGAGGGGGGTGGTGGGGGAGGAGGAGGGGCTTGGGGCGGGGGCAATTTTGAAAGTGGGGGAAAAAGCGGCGTTTTTTTCTGTTTGTTTGGTTGGGAGGAAGCAATTCCCCCCAGGGGGCCGTAAAGGAATGTACTGGCCCTGACTTTTTACGTCCAGACGTCCGCGCTGCCTTTTGTACCTTGGAACAAACGTAAGCTCAAGCTCCCCCACTTTCTGTTCTACTATTTATGAAGTGCTGGTAGCCTTTTTGGAAAAGAAAATTAGGGTTGGGAAAAACTTCCATCTCGGCCGGAAAGAATTATTCCTGAAGGTGGGGTTCCCCACCTTTTTGGAAAGGGAGGGACTGCAGTACCAAAACTTGGCAGGAGCCGGTAGCTGCTGCCCCTTTAGGAGGGTTGGGGGCGCTTAAGTTGTCTCTTTCAGCCTCTCTGAACGACTGCTGGCCCCAGGGTAGCAGGGCGGGAGCATTGGACCGGGGAGAGGTGTAAAAGGAAACAGTCCCTTCTCAGAGGGGGTGGACCCTTGACTGGAAAAATGGATGCGTCCCGGGCCGCGCTGCTGCTGCACGGCAGGAGGGCCCCAAAATTTGAGCAGTTTCTCCCGGGGCCACCGGTTTGGTGGGGCTTGTGTTGACGCGGGGGCCCTTTCCCAAATTTTGCCCCGGCCACGTTCCTTTTTGCCCCAGTTCAACATTACCTATTCGGCTCCTCCGGTGTCTTAGAAAAAGAACTCCCACACGGAGTATGTTTTTTACCCCCAAAAAGCCCCGAATGAAAATACTGCCCCCCGTCCCTCGCTCCCCCCTGGCCGTACGTCTTGACCTGCGAAGGGGTTTTTTCTACCCGTGGCCGCTTGGCCCCCGCCTAACACTGCTGCTACCCGCTGACTCACGGCCCCCAAAACCCCCACTTGTGGCGGGCCCCGCGCCTGACCCCGCAGTGACCCCCTCTTCTCCGACGGTAAAAGCCTTGTTTCCCCCCCGGCCCCAAGGGGCGGTCGGCTACATTTTCATCTTTTTTGTGTTTCTGTCACTACTGCCCTTAGGTTTTTGGTAAGCCGAGGCTGCCCTTCACCACATCCCTCCCTGCCATCTCCCATCTTTTACTTTGCCGCTACTGCAAAAAGTGGGGATATTGGCCCCCTTTCTTCGCGCCAGTAGCTGCGCTGCCCTCCAAATTGTTCACCCGTATATAGTGGGTGACCCAGACCCATTGTAAACCCCGGCTGAGGGAATGGATGGGACAGAGGGGGCTGAAACGGTGGGGCCATGACCCGCCCCCGGGGGCCCTGCCAAAATAAGTGTTGGTTTGAGGTTCCCCCCGCTCTTGGTGGGGTTTCGATGTATCTGGGAGGAAGGGATGACCTAGTAAAACCCAACTAAAACCCTTGGGTTGCTGAACAAAAAACGGCCGCTAGATGGGGAAACGGAGTTTTGGCCTCACCCAGTGCCTGCTGCGACGTCCCTTGCTGGCTGGCCCGGGCCCCGTTTAGAAATGTTTGTGCATGCCCCGCAGTTGCGAGCCTGCCACCTCTCTGTTGACATACTGTTTTTTCTAAAAAAATTTCGCACGTTTGATGAAGCATTGTTTTATAAAAATACACCCTGTTTTGACTCCAAAAGAACCCAGTAAAAGCTTGGGTAACCCCTTGGATATAAATTGCGCTCCACAAAAGGCAGGAAAAATTTATTTATGTGGTTTACAAGAAGTGGTTTTACTAAATGTAAAAGCACAAACAGGTTAATTAACCTTCGTTTTTGAATTATGCTACAAGAAAAAATGTATATTTTCGGTGTTGAAAAGCGGTTTATTTTTGTCAGCAACAGCAAAAAAAGCTTAATTAACCCCTGGTGTAAATTTCCAATGAATTGAGCCACCACAAATAGATTTTTTAGGTGTTACAATTGCGTGTTTTCTACGCCCCCAAAAACAAGAATAAGTTGTAATTTGCCTTTGCTTGTGAATTAGGCAAACCAAAAAAAATTTTATATATTTTTGGCGTTTAAAAAAGACGGGTTTATTTTTGCAGCAAGCAAAAAAAGCTTTTAACCCTGGGGTAAATTGCGCCAAAGAATTGGCCGCACAAACTAGAGCGTGTTACAAATTGCGTGTTTTCACGCCAACAAAAGGATCAGTTGTAATTTGCCTTTGCTTGTGAATTGGTACCAAAAAAAAAAAATATAATTTTGGGTTGAAAAAACGGTTTATTTTTTTTCAGCACACCCCGAAAAAAACGCTTAATTAACCCCCCGGGTGTAAATTGCGCCAAAAGAATTGGCCCCACAAACAGTCGGTTACAATTTTGTTTTCTACGCCAAAAACCAAAAAAGGTACAGTTTTTAATTGCTTTGCTTGTGAATTAGGGACCAAAAAAAAAAAAATATATATTGGGTTGAAAAAGACGGTTTATTTTTTTCCAACCTGCAAAACAACCTTAATTAAACCCGGATGTAAAAATTTCGCCAAAAAATTGAGCCGCACAAAGTTTTCGTGTTACAATTTTCGTTTTTCTAGCCACACAACAAGAATACATTGTAATTTGCCTTTCTTGTGAATTAGGTACCAAAAAAAAAATATATTTTGGCGTTTTAAAAAACGTTTATTTTTGTCGCACACCAGCAAAAAAACGCTTAATTAAACCCCGGATGTAAAATTGCCAAAGATTTGAGCGCACAAAATAGTGCGTGTTACAATTGTGTTTTCTACGCCACACAAAAGAGATCGTTGTAATTTCCTTTGCTTGTGAATTAGGCTACCAAAAAAAAAAAATATATATTTGGCGTTGTGAAAGAGGGTTTTTTTTTTCAGCACCACAAAACAACGCTTAAAATTTAACCTGGGTTTAAATTGCGCCAAAGAATTGAGCCGCACAAATAGTAGGTGTTAAAATTGCGTGTTTTCTACGCCCCACAACAAGAAATACAGTTGTAATTTTTTCTTTGCTTGTGAATTTGGTACCAAAAAAAAAATTAATATTTTTGGGGTTGAAAAAGCGGTTTATTTTTTTCGACACCCGAAAACAAGCTTAATTAACCCCTGGATGTAAATTGCGCCCAAAGAATTGAGCCCACAAACTAGTAAGGGGGTTTCAATTGGGGTTTTCTAGCCACAAAAACAAGAGAACAGTTGTAATTTGCCTTTTTTCTTTTTGAATTGGCTACCAAAAAAAAAAATATATATTTGGCGTTGAAAAAGAGGTTTATTTTTGTCAGGGACACCCGAAAAAAACGCTTAATTAACCCCTGGATGTAATTGGCCAAAAAAATTTTGGGACAAATGTAGCGTGTTACAAATTTCGGTTTTCTTCCCCACAAAAAGATAAGTTGTAATTTGCCCCTTCTTGGGAATTAGGCTACCAAAAAAAAATATATTATTTGGGGTTGAAAAAGACGGGTTTTTTTTTGTAGAACCAGCAAAAAAACGCTTAATTAACCCCCCTGGATGTAAATTGCGCCCAAAAAAATTTAGAGACAAATAGTGGGGTTCAAATTTCGTTTTTTTTACGCCAACAACAAGAGATAAGTTTTTTAATTTTTCCTTTGCTTGTGAATTTGGCCCAAAAAAAAAAAAATATAAATTTGGCGTTGAAAAGACGGTTTATTTTTTTTCGCACACCAGCAAAACAACGTTTAAATTAAACCCCCCGGGTGTAAATTGCGCCAAAGAATTGAGCCCAAAAAACTAGTAGGTGTTACCAATTGCGTGTTTTTTTTTTCGCCCCACAACAAGAGTACAGTTGTAATTTTCCTTGCTTTGAATTAGGCTACCAAAAAAAAAAAATATATTTGGGTTGAAAAAAGACGGTTTATTTTTGTCAGGGAACCAGCAAAAAAACGCTTAAATTAACCCTGGTGTAAATTGCGCCAAAAGAATTTAGCCGCACAAACTATAGGTGTTACAATTGCGTGTTTTCACGCCCACAACAAAAAGGGGGTACAGTTTTAATTTCCTTTGCTTGTGAATGGCTACCAAAAAAAAAAAATTTATATTTGGCATTGAAAAAGACGGTTTATTTTTTTTCAGCAACCACAAAAAAGTTAATTAACCCCTGGATGTAAATTTTCGCCAAAGAATTTAGCCGCACAAACTAGTAGGGGTTACAATTTGGGGTTTTCTCGCCACAAAAAAAGATACAGTTGTAATTTGCCCTTTTCTTGTGAATTAGGACCAAAAAAAAATATAATATTTGGCGTTGGAAAAAAGACGGTTTTATTTTTGCAGCCACCAGCAAAACAACGCTTAATTTAAACCCCTGGATGTAAATTGCGCCAAAGAATTGGCCGCACAAACTGTAGCGTGTTACAATTCGTTTTTCTACGCCCACAAACAAAGTAAAGTTGTAATTTGCCTTTGCTTGTAATTGGCTACCAAAAAAAAAATTTATTATTTGGCGTTGAAAAAGACGGTTTATTTTTGTCAGACACCCGCAAAAACAACGCTTAATTAAAAACCCCGGGTGTAAATTCGCCAAAGAAATTTAGCCGCACAAAATGTGGTGTTACAATTGCGTGTTTTTTACGCCCAAAACAAGAGATAATTGTAATTTTTCTTTGCTTGTGAATTGGCTTTCCAAAAAAAAAATATAATTTTGGCGTGAAAAAGACGGTTTATTTTTTTCAGCACACCCGCAAAAAACGCTTAATTAACCCCTGGATTAAAAAATTTCCAATAGAAATTTGCGCCAAAATGAAGTGGTTTTGTATTGTAAAAAAAACTGTTTTTTTTAAAAAGGAAACAACGGAACTGGCTTAAAACCCCCTTTGGATATTGAAAATTTTATTTCAGCTGCAGGGACGCAACTGGATTTCAATCCAAAAACCCCAAAAAAAACAGAAATGACATTCGAGAACAGTTCTGAGCAAGTGAGACACCCCCACAGAAATGCTGTATAAAAAATTTGTTTTCAGAAAGCGATCACCCGGCAGACCTTCCCTATCATTTCAGTGAGAGGAGTGTGAGTCCCAACGGCCGGCTGGTCTTATATAGTGTGGGGGAGACGAATCCCGCCCGGGCTCTGATTGGGTTCATTCTGCACATGTCATGCAGGCTATGCCCTTCTTCCCCCCAGAGGGGGTTTGCCCCATGTTTCGCATGTGCTCGAAAGCCTTTTATCAATTTAAAAGCAAATTTTGTTACCCGAATACCCCAAAGTTCGCTTCGGGGCCGAACCCAATTTTCCTGAATTCTAAACGAATTCCCCTTCGTTTGAAATCAAATTCGCCCCACTCTAAATACGTACCCCAAATCTCATTGCAGATATCCATTTAATGATCTATTTATACCTAAGACTGTAACAATAACAATACATAGCAAAAGCAAAACCGCATTCAGGGGTTGTAAAAAAAACTTCAACTTCAATGCGTCAACTCTAAATTGAGTCTTTATCAAGCATACAAACCAAATGTACATCTCATGTTTATATAAGTAATTTTCCTTTTTTCCCTTAGCTAAAAGGCACAAAAACCAGAGATGGAGTAAATCCCCCTCCACCATTGTAACAGCGCCCTGTTGCGATGCACCACAGCACTATTAACCAGTTCCTGACTTCATCATTTACCTCTCTTCCTGATCAGGCGCATTTTCATTTTCTTTATTAGAAGCGGGTTTGAAATTCTAATATTAGGGAAAATTTTAAAAAAAAATTAAAATAAATTTTGTAAAATAAGTATAGAAATAAGGTTTTTTTTTAATTAAAAATTGTAATTGTGTCATTTTCCCATGTTTATAAAAATAGATGATGTAAAGTTTTACAGTTGTTAGGGGCAGGGCTAAAAGTTGATGTTTGAGCTGTAAGGTTTCCTTTTTCAATTTTTACATTATTTTTTAATTTTACATATTATGTTCTTCATAAGGTCAGAAAAAAACCTTTGGGGGAGCATTTTTAGATCCTTTTTTAAGCCTATTGCCCCAATACTGACTGCAGAGCTGATCTGGAACTGATAAGACCCAGAGGCTCCTGCAGTTACCCAGCCCCGATGAACATGTGATGCCCCGGACTGGAAAGCGCAGAGGGATTTCCCGTTATTATAAAGTAATTTACAAAAGTGAAAAAAACCCTACATTTTTGTAATTTTGGATGATACAATTAAAAGTATTCAGTGTCCTTGTATAGCGTTTAAATTTGGTGTATCCTCAAAAAACTAAACACGAGCCATCAATGTTAAAAAATGGGCAACAAAAGTGGTTTCCCTTAAGTAAAAATGAACAAAAATTTTGCCCAATTTGTTTTTTTCCCCCATGGTGTCATTGATATTGTGTTACAAGGTCTAGGTGTAATGGGGAGCGGGGTGTTAAATTTTTTGATTTCTCTCACACCTCTTTTTTATGGGGGTTAACATGGAATCATGGCAAAGAACTGTCTGAGGATCTGACAAAAAAGAATTGTTGCTCTACATAAAGATGGCCTAGGCTACAAGAGGATTGTCAATACTCTGAAACTAAGCTGCAGCATGGTGGCCAAAACCATACAACCGTTTAACAAGACAGATTCCACTCAGAATAGACCTCGCCGTGATCGACCAAAGAAGTTCAGTGCACGTGTTCAGCATCAAATCCAGAGATTGTCTTTTCAAAATATATGTATGAGTGCTGCCAGCATTGCTACAAAGGTTAAAAGTATGGGAGGTCAGCCTATCAGTACTCACACCATATGCCGCAATCTGCATCAAATTGGTCTGCATGGCTATTGTCCCAGAAGGAAGCCTCTTCTGAAGATGATGCACAAGAAAGCTGACGGTTTGATGAGACCAAGATAAACTTATTTGGTTCAGATGGTGTCAAGCATGTGTGGTGGCAGCCAGGTGAGGAGTACAAAGATAAGTGTGTCTTGCCTGAAATCAAGCATAGTAGTGGGAGTGTCATGGATTGGGGCTGCATGAGTGCTGCTGGCTGTGGGAGATACAGTTTATTGAGGAAACCATCAATGTCAACATGTACTGTGACATACTGAAGCAGTATGTCACCATCCCTTCTGGATTGCAGGGCAGTATACCAACATGATTACAACCACAAACACACATCCAAGATGACCACTGCCTTGCTAAAGAAAATGAGGGTAAAGTTGCTGGACTGGCCAACCTTGTCTCCAGACCTATTGAGCATCCGAAGGGCATCCTCAAACGGAAGGTAGAGAAGTGCAAGCTCCATGATGTCGTCATTGAGGTGTCTAAGTAGAGTATAGTTTCATCCAGTGAAGCTCTAGTTAACTCCATGCAAAATACAGTTAAGTCAGTGCTGTAAAATTTTAGTGACTAAACTAAATATTGACCTTGTGGGCACAATTTGTCCATTTTCATTTAGGAGTGTACTCACTTTTGTTGCCAGCAGTTTAGACATTGATAATTGTGTGTTGAGTTATTTTGAGGGCACACCAAATTTACAGTTATACAAGCTGTATACTGACTTTATCCTGTGAGCATATACTTGCTGTAATAAATCTTTAGATACTTATACCGCTGGAAGACCGTGATTTACTGGGCTATTTTGAAGCTGTATACTGACTACTTTATATTGTATCACAGTTTTATACCTTCAGTGGTGTCCCATAAATACAATATTTACAAAAAGGTGAGTAGTGCACTCGCTTCTATGAGATACTGTACATATACTGCTCATTCAGTATTGTATATACAATGATCAGGAAGGCAGAGATAGTAATAAACCATCCCTGTCTTTTTAATGGAAAACCCAGCCTCCACTGACAGCCAGCTTTCCACTACCACAGTTGCACAATTAGTGTGACATGTATGAACGTTTGCTCTATTTTTAACCAGGCACACTCCCATATCAGGCGCATTAGGAAATGCCCGCAGCAATTTGTAATGCGTCTGAGATGGGGGGAGGGTGGGGCATGCTGGAGGCGTGTCGCAATACAACCATAAGAAGCTACACATTTATAGCTTCAGTACAGCAATTCCAGGCACATTACTGCTGGGACAGGTAAACCACTTTTAAAGTGGTTTACCTGAGCCAAAATTGTTTTTGCGCTAGAAATCTCCTGATTTATGACCCGCAGTAGAATGGATTCATACATTCAGGTGCATTGTACACTACTATTGTGCGAAATAAAATTGGTGTCTGGGCACCAAAAATCATACATGTCGCCCTTAGTGTGCAGCTGTGTGTGCTGAATGGCCGTGCAGATTTAGGTGCTAACAGCCCGGATGTTTATAGTCAATGGGCATGTGGTATCAGTGCATGCCCTGATCACATAACACCCCCAACTCTCAAGGCAAGCAGCGCCCTGTGTAGTACCCTGTCTTTCCGGAGTCTGTTACAGTGTTCGTGGTTTTAACAGAAAAATTAGCGCAATTTGTAGTTTGCAAAGAGACTATGGAATTGTCTTTTAGAGGAACTTGGTTAATTCATTAAAAGGGTAACATTATTACAATTATAGTTATTAGATAACAGGAGATAGATCATTAATCCAGCGGTTTATTCTAAGTACCAGAGTTTGAGTTGGAAAGGAATTTCTTTTCTGATGTGATAGAAATGTATTGTGTCTCATGAGCGTTTTACCTTTCTCTGGATCAACAGAACAGAAGAATAGGTTGGATGGGATAAACTTGTGTCTTTTTCAGCCACACAGATTGTGCTTCTATTTTAACCTTTCCTGTGATATAAAAGGGGTGTTCCCACCATAGACTTTAATGGGATATCGGTAGGATCTATCTTGGGAACAGGCACCCGAAAGTTGCGACTCAAAAGGGAGAGTCGGTCACACATGTCCACGACCCTCCATTCTGTTTTATGGGAGTTTCAAGTACAACCAAATATAGCAGAACAGAATGGCGAGTCATCCACAAGTGCCTTTACATTCTGAGCCGCAACTTTCGGGGGGATGTTTCTGAGATAGTGGTGGGTGTAGAACCCACACCTATCAGACTTTGATGGCATATCCTAGCCATATGCCATCAAAGTCTATGGTGGATACACCCCTTTAAGTCATTATGATTTCACTGTCATTGATTTGCTTGTAATCTTAGGGTAGAAACTTAAGACAGTAAGGACTTTTGTGGATAAAACATCAACTGATAAATCACCTTTTGTATTGCTGCAGAATGCAGACCAGTGGTCTGGAGAAGAAACAGTTGTCAGTACTTTGGTGCAACTGAATGACATTTTTATGACTTTTTTTTTCCTTCTTTAAAAAGGTAAAACAAAAAATACACAAATAAAATCTAACATATCCATGGTAAGATCTCAAATAAGCAGAATCAAGAAAAGTTTGGTATACTTTCAGTTTTAAGGTCACATTAGTTGGTTATAAGCCAAGTTAAAACTGTACTGATGGCAATATAAGTAGGTTACATTCATATGGTTGAAAAAATTCTTGTCATCCTTCATTGAGTGCAAAGTAAAGTAGCTGTAAATGGGTATTCCCATGTTAAACATGTACTGCTATTATCAGTGTATGCTATAAAGGCCTGGTGAGGATCCTTTCTTTGGATAATTTATTTTATATAACACACAGTGCTGTACAGAGATTGTTGATATTTCCATTGGTCTCTGTCTCCATTGGGCCTCAAAGTCTAAATTCTAGATTGACCTATTGGTATGTTTTTGGAATATGCAGGAATCTCACGTAAACATGGAGAAAACATACAAACTTCTTGCATGATTTGAACCCATGACCCCAGCCTGGCAAGGCAACAGTGCTAACCACTGAGCCACTGTGCTGTCCCAGAGGATCCAGAGACATAAACTTACTGTGTAGTTCATAGGAAGGGTGGAACATTTAGTTAGTTTTACGTACCCATGGGAGGTGTAGCAAGTGTTTGCCTTCCCACAATTTGTGCTGGTCCAAGTCCATCAAGGAAATTGCTGAACTGGCTTTCTGCTCCCAATCGTGTGGTAGGAAAGATAAATCTGAAAATGGGAAGAGAGAGAAATTATTTAAAGTGATAACTTTCATAAAATGATTGACAGTGTAATAAAATATATATTCCAATGAACTCTTTTTAGGGATGCATATGTCATATGGAGAATTTTTTATTTTATTTCAAAGGTCTTATATGACTACCAGTAGAAGGATGATATTTTAGTATCTGCCAGAGGCGTAACTTGAAGCTTTTGGGGCCCCAATGCAAAAAGTTAAATTGGGCCCCCCAACTATTATGTGCTAATTATAATACTGGTGTCTTCCTATAAGGCAGGAGGGCTTTTGGGCCCCCTCGGGCTGCAGGGCCCGGCAGCGACTGCTACCTCTGCACCCCCTATAGCTACACCTCTGGTATCTGCCTATTTTGCTTATATTTGCTAGATGATGATAGCACCACTGCATGTAATTGTCAAGCAAGCTAAATATTTAAAGGTGAAAAAGTATTGTGATACATTTATTTACATTACTTTATTTATTTATTTATTTATTTATACATAACATAATTATGTAACAAATAGGATACCAATCTCACTGCAAGTATAACCACAGCTAAATCTAGTTGGCCACTATTGTTTGAGTTTACTGCAAAATCAACCCCTTACCAAAATATGCATAGTTATATTGTGAGGTCACTAAGAGGGTATGTACCTGGTTCACTTGCTGAATCCACTCCATACATGGCAGGTAATGACTGTTAATTATAGATGAGACATGACTGCTGCAGATTGTAGTATTTTAACCCCTTGCATGTGGTAGTAAACACGTGACAACAGCATGTAAGTGATTACGGAACTGTGCTGCACACCGTTCTATTGCCTGAAAGGGCCTCCTCTCTACAAGATTGCTGGATGCCGACCAGTTGTCATAGCATGCCTCCATGGCTAACATATGCAGTGTGTCATAGGATAGCCATTACTGTCCACTGTTTTGCAGTAAAATACTACTGCAGAACAGTGTACAATCAGTCTTGTTCCTTAGTGGTTAAGTATCCTAGAGCTGCTAAAAGTACAAGTTAAAAAAAAACTATTAAAAACTATTAAAAGTTCAAAACACCCCCTTTTTGAAATTTTACTACTAATAATAATAATAAAAAGGTTGAACGGCTCATCCTGGAGTATGTAAGTACAGGACATGTAGTATCGCACTGTACTGTATAGAGCTGTGTTTGTGGTTTACAGACACAAGTCTTTCTTGGGACAGTGTATGTTGGAAATATTGTATCCTAAGTAACCACAAGGATCACTGCATTTGAAATAACTATGTTACAAACACATAAACTAAATAATGAAAGAAACAGGAATCATACTTACGTGCCATCAGAACTATTACTGTTTGTGCTGCCGTCTGTGGATTCCCGACTACCTTGTCTTGTTACCCGATTTCTCATCTCTACAGCAATACCCGTCTCTGTGCTACGCCGAATATTACTGCGCAGTTTCTTTGTTGTACCATCTAGGAACATAAAGAAGACAGAATTACAATATAGCTCTGCGTAAACATGCAAAAGAGCCTTGTAGTTAAAGGGTAGGGTCTCAATACGCTGACATGTTGTTAATCTTGTTTTTCTATTGAATGGCCATATCAGTTCTGCAAGTGGTTTATATGCTGCTAATAGTAAATAGACCATATGGCTGCATGATTTTGCATTGTAAACATCTTGCAATTAGCAATCATTTAAAACTGCACCAAGCAGCATACCCACGCAATTTTCAACTGCACCACGGCCACAACATCTAGTAGATTGAACTGTGGCAATTTTGGTTATTTATTACATATGAGCCTAATGAATTTAGTGTTATTATCTTAAAGGGGTTTTGCCACAATCTCATTTCATACCTCATGCATCCAGTTCTTCAGCTCTGTGTGCTCAGAAGGGGGCGTGTGTGATTTGTTTGAATTGCAGATCATGTGACCCAGCAGGATGACATCACCAGGCCTTTCCTCTCTCTAGTGGAAGAAAGGTCTGTTTATATATATATATATAGAATTGTAAGTAGCTATACTGTAGCTCAGAGGTAACATTTTTGCTTTACAGCACAAAGGTCCTTGGTTCAAATCCCTGCAGGAACTTAACCTGTGGATTTTTTTTTCTCTTTATGAATGCACAGACCTAACTGAGGTTTCTTTTTTTTCATTTGCACTGTTTGACTTATTACTAACTAGTCCAAAGGACAGGAATAGAATGACAGTACCCGAGGTTTGAACACTCAGTAGCTACCTGAGTAGAGAGGTGATGTCTGAGCATGTGCGACCAGGACTGAGGAGCTCTCAGCCCTGGTTGTATCCCTGGAGATGAGCTGCAAACAATGGAGCACTAAAGGAGCAGCTAAAACAAAAACGGTGCAGAATGTTTAATAATGATGAATGGTGAAAATGTTTATTATTTAATTTTCAAACTTCCCACGTCAATTTTACTTCGTGGCAAAACCCCTTTAATGTCATATAGCAATGTTGACTTTTTATCATTTTTGAAATGTATCATGACATCCTTTAAGCTGTTTTTACAAGCATGTTAGTACTTGTTGTTGCAGGTGAAACCACGTTTAATGGCTTGTGTTCATTAGGACAAAAACACATTTTTATCTTTTTTTTTAAGAAACAGCAAATTAAATAAAAAATAAAATACATACTTTAATAAAAATATTGGTCTTAGTATAGTCTATTTTCATAAACATGACTAAAAATTAAGGGCTAAAACAAGCAACTAGTTCCTTGTAGTGCTGATTATGTTCTGTATGTTAAATAACAACTGCTACATAGTTCTGTTTCACTAGTTTTTCATCAAAAATCTCTCTGACTCCTGGCACCATTTATTTTGTCTACCACTTGGAGTCTGCATATGATATAGTACAGAAAGGCAAGTAGAAAAATATAAACTAGGGTGTCAGACCAGAGGAAAGTAAATTTTTCGGGTGCTAATCAATACAAAGATACAGTACAGAAAATAGCAAGATAAAGGACAAGCATATACTGCTATAGCAGGCATCAAACGTTTGAAAAAAGGGTCAGATGAAAAAAATGTTTAGCCATAAAACATATGACTTTAGCACATATGACTTTATCCATTAAAACTATTTCATTTTTATGTCCGAATTTCTATGTTCATTTTCATAATACATCTATTTGGAGCTCTGCTTCCTATTACAAACTGCAAAGCCCTCCATTTCCCGCCACAGAGTTAGACTATAAAAGTCGGTCTGCCAGCTCAGTCCAGAGAAGTTTAGGGACTTATAACATACACATTTATTGTTGACTATAGCTGAAATATAAGCTTCCTTTGCTGGCAGCGGCAGGCAGGCTACTGTTTTTCATTTCAAGGGGTTACACAGGACTATAATATTGATGACCTATCTTCAGGATAGGCTGCTATAATCAGACATTTGGGGTTAGAAGACTGAAACAGTTGTCAGATTCATACTTTTTATATCGGCTGTGCGTGTTACTAAAGCTCCACTCCATTCACTTAAATGTGACTAAGCTGCATTGAGCTGCAAATCAAGTTAGTGCCATGAAATTGTAGTCCTAGAAAACCTGTTTAATTTTGAGTATATGAGGGGATTTAGGGCTTTGTAACATGTGCTTTATAAAAGAAAATAAAACAATGATAATATTTAATAAAGTATCTAATAAAATAAGAAGATAATATATATAAAAAAATGATCATCTCATGTTCACATCTATTTGAGGGGTGTTCCCATCTCACACTCTGAAGGCTCATCGATAGGATATGACATCAAAATATGATAGATGCAAGTCCCACCTATGGGGCCCACACCTATCACATGAACAAGTCCATGAAAGTCTTCATTTAGGAGAGTAGATCATGCTTGTGCACAACTACCCATTCTGTTTTAGTTCCAAATATAACACAATGGTGTGTTCAGCTATACTTGGAGCTGCCATCAAATAAAGCAGCAGAAATAACAATGCTTAAAGTGGTTTTCTCACTACAGGCTTTTACATTCATCTGAGCTTAGATTTTCAAATTGGGTCTCTCCTCCCAGTAGGCGTGCCTTCACTTACTGATGAGTGGTGACATCTTCACACCCCCTCCCTGTACCTGCTACCTCCTGAGTCGTCGTCTTCATTCTGTGTAAGCAGTGAGAGGGAGTGGATGTCATAGCTCTGCAGACCTCCTGCAATAGTGGGTTATCATGCCTGGAGAGCTGTGATAATCACTTCCCTCCAAAGCTCCACAAGCAATCCTTGTAACTAGAACACCTGCATTGGTGTAAACAGTTATAAATATACCCTGCCGTAATGAAACAAATGTGAGAAATGCACTCTGCTCCCCCTATGTTAACAGGCAGAGTGTATATGGGTGTGTTATATGGGTGGGTGGAGCAGAGTGTATAAGGGTGTGTTATATGGGTAGGAAGAGCAGAGTGTATAAGGGTGTGTTATATGGGTGTGGGGAGCAGAGTGTATAAGGGTGTGTTATATGGTTGGGGTGAGCAGAGTGTATAAGGGTGTGTTATATGGGTAAGGGGATCAGAGTGTATAAGGGTGTGTTATATGGTTGGGGGGAGCAGAGTGTTTAAGGGTGTGTTATATGGGTGGAGGGAGTGAATCTGGGAGCTAAAAAGACTAAGTAATTGCCCAGATCCTTCACATTAGTAATATCACTGAGAGAGGAGCAGAGACCAGCACAGGCAGCCTGTTTGAGGCAGCTCAGAGAGGAGTGAGCACAGGACAGCCAATCACAGCACAGGGGGGTGGGGGGGGGTTTCCTGTCCAGAGGTTAAACTAAATGTAGACAGCCAATCACAGCAAATGGGGCATGGCCCAACCCCATGCTGCAGAATTAGCTCTAAACACACATAGATTAGGTAACAGCTGCTATATTAATGATTTAGGTAACACAAACCAATTGCAAAAGTGCTTATTTTTACTGTCCCTATCTCTACAGATATGATGTTTGTAGCAAGAAAACCCCTTTAAGTGTGTGTTCCCACCTTAGACTTTGATGGCATATTACTAGGATATGCCATCATAGAATCAAAGGTGCGGGTCCCTCCTCTGGGACCCACAGCTTAGGAATGGCCCCCGAAAGTTATGGAGCAGAACAAAAGTCAGTCATATCTGCGGATGACTCTACATTCTATTCTTTATAATGGAAGCCTCAAAGTGAGATTCTCTTGTACATATATGATAGGTTATATCAAAAGGATTTATTCTTGCAGTTTTGAAACGGTAAACAGCATGAACACTGACTAGTCAGTGCTGTGATTCCTTTGAAAAATAACTAAACCAGTTCCTGATTTTCTCATCACAACAATGTAATTGTTATTATTACAACACCTGGTTTTGAAGAGTGTGTTACTAATGATGACTTTCCACAGTACTTGCAGGCTTCATTTTAGTAAATAGCTTTAAAGGGGTTGTCTCGCTACAAAGAATAGCTTTCAAATAGTAGGGAACACAAAATAAAGACATTTTCCAAATATATTGCTTTGGAAATACAAGTGAATTTATGACCTCCCTGGCTATTTCAGTTCCCTCAGTAACCAACCTGTAAACAATTCTCCCCCTGCTGTTTGTTCAATGAGATAACAGTGAGTGACTTCATCACACAGGTTGTGGCAGTGTCCTGTGCTGCTCAGCAGTAAAAAGCTTGATTTATGTAAAATAAACAGAAATGTAATTAGGGCTTTTGTTTTGGGGATCAGATAAGAAGTCCTGTTAGTAGTTTGAGAAGCTAATCTGATCTAATTAGCATCTGAAAGCACAGCACAGCACTGAGCTGTATAAGCAAGGAGCTTATGCAAATGAGTCAGTCTGAACCAGGAAGTGACAGTATTTCATTCATGCATTCTCTGAAACTCTGAAGGGAGACAACTCCTTTAACCTTGCTGACTTTTGATTTTTTGTTAAAGGGGTTGTCCACCTAATTTCTTCATCTTTTTTTCACTTTCATCATAATGCTGTCCATGTGAAAGTGTTGGGCTGTCCTTCCTCTCCATTGGTCTCTGTTTTTGCCTTGCTTTTCCTTAACAGGAACCTCAGTCCTGCAGCCACTGATTGTCCTCTGCCTGACTTCCCTGTTCAGACAGCTCACTTCTGAATGGTGGTGTCAAACAGTGACATATGACCACTGCAGCTGCAGTGATGACGTTTTTCGTTTGGAAGAAACAAGAAGAAAACCTTACGGTTAAATGTGCCATCACGTAATGTTGATCCAGTGGAAAGCAGAATTAAAATCCCTGTAAGGTGGTTATATTCATATAAATAAAACACAAGTGCCATTTCTAATCTCTGGAAATCAGATAAAATCTTTAGGTCAGTGACATGATGGGATCTGTCAGTTAGTCCTGTTATAAATTACATTAAAGTGGTTGTCTCATTACATTGATTCATCTCACCTCAGTCCTGCTTTCTTGGTTTCACTTTGAATTCAGGGGTGTGTTTACTGGCTTCTACTAGGCTGCAGTAGAAGCCAAGTCTGTACCTATAGCAACCAGTGCTGGCAACCTATCATGAGGGATCAAACAGGTCTGTAGCTATAGCGACCTGAGGAGCTGTGCAGCCCATACAAGAGGGGATATCTAGGAATAGGTAGAACACTGTTAATGGACATATATTGCAAAGTGACTTGTTTTTGCAAGATCTTTAACATAAAAAGCAATCTTTGTAGCGAGACAACCCCTTTAAGAGCTTGTTCACTCGGCATTTTGGATCCTTTTTATGGATCCGTTTTTGGCAGTTGAAAAGCGCATCCGGAAAGCGGATCCGCAAAACGCAGCAGTTGTTACTTTATTTGGATCCGTTTTGAATGCTTTTTCACATGCGTTTTACACATCCGCTTTCCGGATGCGTTTTCAGAACAGAAGGGGGAGGAGACAGGAAATATCTCTCTCTCTCTCTCCTGACTGTGTCCATTCACTGACTGTGTCCATTCACAAAAAGCTCCCTGAATTTTCCACTGGAGGCGAGTACTAATAGGATTAACAGGGCTGCCCAGATCACACATGACTATGTCCATTCGCTGACTGTCTCCTTTAGCCCACCGCTCACCTCCGATCCCCCCGCGCTCCACTGCCGCCGCTTACCTGCAGCCACAGCCGCCGCTCACCTCCAATCCCCCCGCGCTCCCTTGCCGCCGCTCACCTGCGCTCCCACTGCCGCTGCTCACCTCCGATCCCCCCGCGCTCCATTGCCGCCACTCACCTGCATCCACAGCCGCCGCTCACCTCCGATTCACCCGCGCTCCATTGCCGCCGCTCACCTGCGCTCCCACATCCGCCGCTCACCACCGAGACCACCGCGCTCAGCTGCCGCCGCTCACATGCGCGCCCACAGCCGCCGCTCACCTCCGATGCCCCCGCGCTGCTTTGCCGCCTCTCACCTGCATCCACAGACGCCGCTAACCTCCGATCCACCCTCGCTCCATTGCCGCCGCTCACCTGCGCTCCCACTGCCACTGCTCACCTCCGATCCCCCCGTGCTCCACTGCCGCCGCTCACCTGCGCTCCCACAGCCGCCGCTCACCTCCGATTTCCCGCGCTCCATTGCCGCCACTCACCTGCAATCCACAGCACGCCGCTCACCTCCGATCCACCCGCGCTCCATTGCCGCCGCTCACCTGCGCTCCCACAGCCGCTGCCACCTCCGATCCCCCGCGCTCCACTGCCGCCGCTCACCTGCGCTCCCACAGCCGCTGCTCACCTCCGATTCTCCCGCGCTACATTGCCGCCACTCACCTGCATCCACAGCCGCCGCTCACCTCCGATTCGCCCGCGCTCCATAGCCGCCGCTCACCTGCGCTCCCACAGCCGCCGCTCACCTCCGATCCCCCCGCGCTCCATTGCCGCCGCTCACCTGCGATACACCCGCGCTCCATTTCCGCCGCTAACCTGCGCTCCCACAGCCGCTGCCCACCTCCGATCCCCCCGTGCTCCATGCCGCCGCTCACCTGCGCTCCCACAGCCGCTGCTCACCTCCGATTCTCCCGCGCTCCATTGCCGCCACTCACCTGCATCCACAGCCGCCGCTCACCTCCGATTCTCCCGCGCTCCATTGCCGCCGCTCACCTGCGCTCCCACAGCCGCCGCTCACCTCCGATCCCCCCGCGCTCCACTGCCGCCGCTCACCTGCGCTCCCACAGCCGCCGCTCACCTCCGATTCTCCCGCGCTCCATTGCCGCCACTCACCTGCATCCACAGACGCCGCTCACCACCGATCCACCCGCGCTCCATGGCCGCCGCTCACCTGCGCTCCACAGCCGCCGCTCACCTCCGATCCACCCTCGCTCCATTGCCGCCGCTCACCTGCGCTCCCACTGCCGCCGCTCACCTCCGATTCTCCCGCGCTACATTGCCGCCGCTCACCTGCGCGACCACAGCCCCCGCTCACCTCCGATCCCCCCCGCGCTCCACTGCCGCCGCTCACCTGCATCCACAGCCGCCGCTCACCTCCGATCCCCCCGTGCTCCACTGCCACCACTCACCTGCATCCACAGCCGCCGCTCACCTCCGATCCCCTCGCGCTCCACTGCCGCCGCTCACCTGCATCCACAGCCTCCGCTCACCTCCGATCCCCCCCGCAGCGCTCACTTGCCGCCGCCACTCACCTGCATCCACAGCCGCCGCTCATCTCCGATCCCCCCGCGCTCCCAAGCCGCCGCTCCGCTTTGCATCCACAGACGCCGCTCACCTCCGATCCACCCTCGCTCCATTGCCGCCGCTCACCTGCGCTCCCACTGCCGCTGCTCACCTCCGATCCCCCCGCGCTCCCATTGCCGCCACTCACCTGCATCCACAGCTGCCGCTCACCTCCGTTTCTCCCGCGCTCCATTGCCTCCGCTCACCTGCGCTCCCACAGCCGCCGCTCACCTCCGATCTCCCCGCGCTCGACTGCCGCCGCTCACCTGCGCTCCCACAGCCGCCGCTCACCTCCGATCCCCCCGCGCTCCACTGCCGCCACTCACCTGCGCTCCCCACAGCCGCCGCTCACACTCCGATCCCCCCGCGCTCCACTGCCGCCTCTCACCTGCACCCCCAGCCGCCTCTCATCTCCGAACCCCCCGCGCTCCACCGCCGCCGCACACCTCCGATCCCCCCCCCGCTCCACTGCCACCGCTCACCTGCATCCACAGCCGCCGCTCACCTCCGATCCCCTCGCGCTCCATTGCCGCCACTCACCTGCATCCACAGCCGCCGCTCACCTCCGAGCCACCAGCGCTCAACTGCCGCCGCTCACCTGCATCCACAGCCGCCGCTCACCTCCAATCCCCCCACGCTCCAGTGCCACCGCTCACCTGCATCCACAGCCGCCGCTCACCTCCGATCCCCCCGCGCTCCATTGCCACCGCTCACCTGCATCCACAGCCGCCGCTCACCTCCGATCCCCCCACGCTCCATTGCTGCCGCTCACCTGCGCCGCCGCTGCTCACCTGCATCCACAGCCGCCGCTCACCTCTCCAGCGATCCCCGTCCGGCAGCCCACTGCGCTTTTCGCATCCGCTTTCAGGATGCAACGCGCAGCTGATGCGTACCCGGAGTGTGGAGCGCTTTTGGACAAGTGCCAAAAGCGGACTCCATTATCTCCTATGGGCTTTCACTTGCGTAAACCGCAATAAGAATTGACATGTCAATTCTTAAAGCGAATGCGAAAAGCGCAGCGCAGGAGAGCCCTCAAAAGCGCATTGCTGATCTCACGTGAGAACAGCGATGCGCTGTTGCCATTGAACTCAATGTTAATCACACTGACAATTGTTAGATCCGGTTTGCGGATCCGTAAAACGGATCACAAAAACGTCGTGTGAACAAGCCCTAAGTTCCGTGGTAGTTTGATTACAAAATAATTCTATAAAATGTAATACGTGGGTATGTTGTTTACTGTGTGCTCATAATAACAGAGTGCTTTTCTGTACACATAAACAATTGTCCTCTCATCTGTTATCATAATTGAGGTGTTTGTGAAGGAATAGGGCGAGGCAAAGCGTGCTTCCGCCATCTGTGATTGTCAGTACGAGTCTGGAGTAGCTGTGTCCCTAGTTATTAATTTCATTTCATATGTTGGAAAGACATTAGTGTAACTGGAATCCATTAGTGTTTTAAGTGCTTTCTGTTCAGTACAACCACTGCTTGCTCTTTTACGGGCACTGTCTAGATATGAATCCGTACATTGAGTTTTATGTTTTACAGTCAATATAATGTAATAGTTTAGTAGAAATATTAAAAGTGTGTTACACCTGATGCCCAATGTTTTCTAGTAATCTAAAGTACTATCCCTGTATCTATTATGGTAAGTTATCTCCATCTTATTTTTGTTGAGAAGTATAGGTACCCATACACCTTTAATAACTGCTGGTCAAACCCTTGTTCAGCTGACAACTATTCTTCCCAACTCTCCTATTAGCTGTGCATGGCTGATCTTGATGGGAAAAAGAAAGAATCAGGTGTGAAAATTCAACATGCCTGATTCTTCTTATTCCTCTATACACATTAGACACTCGCCCGGTCCTGCAGAAATCAGCTGTTTGGCTGACTATTGTCTAATATGTATGTGGGCTCTAAAGGGTTTTCTCATAACAAAGATTAGCTTTAAATATGTAGGCAAGGGTAGATAAAGATTATTATCAAATTCATAGCTTTTTTGATTTTGCTTTGGTTTAGGAGATAAAGTAAATTTAATCTACTGCTTGTGTACACAAGTTTCTATAGCTTACTGACCATCTCTCTATCTCTCATTGCTTCAGTAGCCCAGTCTAACCACTATAACTCACTTTCTATTGAATCTTATATCCAGCACTGGAGCTCGTTTATCTGTGTTTCTGAAAAACCTTAACCCTTTAGAGCTCTGTAGCCTCCTGACCTACTGTTTACAAATTTCCTGTACTCATGTCACTAACCGAATTAGCTAAGAATAGCAGAGCTGATTTGCCAGTCACTACTATAGGACCAGTCACAGCCTAACCAGGAAGTGTGAGCCTGAAGCTGTCTATGGTTCTGTGAAACAGCATTGTGAGACAACCCCTTTAATTTATATGAGATCAGAAAACCATTTTCTTAGGTAGAAACACACCACACAGCTGTGCACTGTTAATGTCCAAAGTAGCCAGTGAAACTTAGAACATTTTATTTAGTACATTTTAGGACAAAAGCATTATATCTAGTGGAAATCTATTAAAAACATGCCAACTCCATTCGACATGCAAACTCCATTTCCTTAGAATTCTTTCTGTATTTTCATAGAACACTAAAAACATTGTAATGTACTTTTGCATTTATGTTAACATCCGTTAAATGCGCAATATTGAGATATTATCAGATTACTAAATTATAACTATAAAATGTTAAAGGAAAACTTTAAGAGAGTTGTGTGTTTGACAAAATCCATACTGAAATGCCCTATAAGGAGAAAGTTCATAAAGTGAGTTCCATGTTTAAGCTTCTCTTCTACTAGCCAGAGTAGAGAGCGGGTCCAGGTCTTTGGATGACCTGGAGCGTTCATACATTATATGTACAACCTCTATGAATTGCTTAAAGGTTTTTTTTCTACCTTTTTTTTTTACAATAAGCTGATCACAAACTGATGAGACCCTTAATAATTAGCTGTAATCTGTGGGGAAACCTAGCAGTATTTGTTCACTTTTCCTGCAGCGTCATCCAGGACAAACAGCATTAGGGCAGAGTTGACAGGAGAGTTCTCCACACGCGTGGGTTTGGCCGTGGCCAAACCCGCGGCGTGTGAATATTAACGTGGTTTCCCATAGGAAACAATGTTAATAAAATAGACGCGATTTGGCCGCGGAAACCGCGTCGGAACCCGCAGCCATAACCGCGGCCTATTCCGTCGTGTGAACAGGGCCTTAGAGAGTGCTGATTCAAATAAATCGGTCACTGTGTAATGCTGGATAAGACAGGTTCTCTAGAGTGAGACACTCTTAGGTGTCGTGTACACGGCACAGAGCAAATACTGGTCAAACAATCCCGGCCGGTATTTGGTCTGTTTCTGGCACGCAGGGGGACGGGTTTTCTCAGCGGTTTGCGGAGAAAAGCCCTTTCCCTTCTTACCGACATGATCGTGTTCCACTCGAAAACCAGCCAGAAAAATGAACATATACAATGTTTTTCAGACCACCGGTGGTCTAAAAAAACAATCCGGCGGAAAATCTTCCAATTTTCCATTAAGGTCCGTGTTAAAGTTTGACAGCCGGTTTACAGACAGTTTTCAAAACCCGTGCCGTGCTGAAAAACCGTGCCGTGGGGACAAGCCCTTAGTAACTGCTCTGAATTCTGGTCAAATGATGAGGATTCTGAACAGAGGACCCTTCAAGATCAACTTTAATTTAACGAAGAGAATGAAAATGTTTTATATAAACAGGACAACTCCTTAGTTTCCCCTTGTGATCGTGTTACAGAAATAATGAACATTTGCCACAGGGTTTCTCGGCAAATTAAAGTTTCCAACTGGGGTTTCCAGCAGTGGTTCTCTGTGTGATCAGTTTATCATTGGGGATCCTTCAAACCAAAAGGGAGCGCTTACTTAGAATGTACTGTTACTAGCAATGTATCAGCTTCTAGTCTGTCGTAAGGGAATCAGCAATAGCAGACCAAAGTTTTCCTTTATAGAATGAGTATAAAAGGGTAGAATATGTTCAGTTGTGGCTTTCCACATTCTTAACAAGCACACTATTACCATATCTTCTGAGCAATATGATTTGCACTTGTAGACATGGGAATTAAGGCAGCGTACTGGAGTCTGGCTTAAAACTCTCAGTCTCCTTTTTAAGATCTGACATTTCTCGGACACTAATAATTTATCTCTGGATCTAAATGCCAGCAGAGACACAGATCCATGTTGCTTCCTCTGATACTTAAAGAGACCTGTATCTCCTGCTTTTTATCTTATTGTAATGTCCCCTAAATCTTATAAGTAAAGATCATTCAGAGAAATATGATGTCATTATAAAGGTGTATCCATCTATAATGCAGAAATCCCAAAATATGTGTGACCAATCCGTAAATGTAAAACCTGAGCGTCAGAAATCCTGTAAACCATACAATCGGGTTTTAAAAATAAACATTCTATTTATATATCGAGCTTCTGAAGCCTTCGAAGCATCTTCACTTGGTCTGTCAGCCAATGCAAGCTTGGAGATCCTGTCTCCATGGAGACACAGTCCTCTGGATCACATCCACTAAAGGTAATTAAATCTTCTTACAGATGGGGACAGTGTCACACAAGTGATGCTGCCTGGTCCATCACAAACAAGATATACAACATTATTGCTTCTAGGTGTCGACATGATGACTTACAATGAGGTGCACTCTCACAGAAAACTACTTTTAACTTTCAGGTTTCTGCAAAAGTAAGACAGTGTTATATTCTTATTGACCGTACTGATGACACAATTCTTCATCATTAAGAATAAAGGAAGGAAAGATAGATAGATAGATAGATAGATAGAAAAGAAGAAAAGATAGATAGAAGATAGAAAAGATAGTAGAAAAGGAAGGAAAAAGATAGATAGATAGATAGATAGATAATTGAGGATGGAAAAGGTGATGATTTTAAAAGAGGAAAAAGGTATCATAATTAAAAGTACAGATTTAATGAAAATAAAACATAAAATAAAGAAAAGATAAAATTAAGCGTTTGTGGGAAGGAATAGATAGATAGCTTGATGAAAGGGGTGTAGGAGAAAGGAAAAATACCTATAGATTGAATGGAAGAAGTCCCTTTTTAAAAAAAGAATAAAACAGAGGGGGTTGGAAAGGATGGATGAAGTTTTAAAGGGGAACAATGATAGTAGAAAGGAAGACATTGAAAAATATAGATGGGGTTGAAAATGATTTGGGAAGCAAAATAGCCTAAAAGGAAAAACTAGATGATGTGTTGTTTTTAGAAAAAAAGGAAAAAATTTTAAAATTGAATTAAGGTAGTTATAATAAAAGTGGGGGAATACCTTTTTTTATAGATAAAGAAATAGGAAGGAAAAAAGATAGATAGAGATAGATAGATAGAAAGAAGGAAAAAATAGATAGATAAATAGGAAGGAAAACATAAATAGAATAGATAGAAATAGGAAGGAAAAGATAGATAGATAGATAGATGAAGGAAATACAAGATAGAAAGATAGGGAAGGGAAAACATAGATAAAGATAGAAAAGAATAGGAAGGAAATAGATAGATAGATAGATAGAATAGGAAGGAAATACAGAGATAGATAGATAGAATAGGAAGGAAATACATAGATAGATAGATAGATAGATAGATAGATAGATAGGTAGGAAGGAAAGACATATATAGATAGATAGATAGATAGATAGATAGATAGATAGATAGATAAGAAAGACATAGATAGATAGATAGATAGATAGATAGATAGATAGATAGGATAGGAAGGAAAGAGATAGATAGGAAATAAATGGATAGATAAATAGAAAAGGTAGGAAAGAAATGCAAAGACAGATATTCAGCTCAGCAATATAAAAGATATATCTATTTATTTATTTATTAATTACATTAGTTACTATTAATAAAACAACAGTCAATATATAGTACAAACTCATATACAATGAAGTGCATACAATTCCACTGTCTCAGGATAACTTTTTAGTCTGCTGTGTCTTTCAAACCTTACATCTAAGCCCTTAACACCTCCTGCTGCCGCCACCTGAAAAATATTTCCCGAATCCACTCCTTTCTTGCTTGTTCATGCCCTCAACATCTCCTGCCTGGATACCTGCAACACTCTTCTTGTGCTCTCACTGATCTAGTACTCTTCAATCCGCTCTTAACTCTGCTGCCCGGCTGATCCATTTATCTCCATGCTCCTCCTCCGTCTCTCCCCTCTGCTAATCCTTTCACTGGCTACCCATTGCCCAAGAAATTCTGATCAAATTACCATGACATACAAGGCCCTTCATAATCTGTGTCCCTATATATCTCTAACTTAATCTCTAGATATCTCCGCTCCTCACAGGACCTTCTTCTCTGCTCTCCTTATCACTATCTTACACAACCATCTCCAAGATTTCTCCCATGCATCCCTCATACTCTGAAGCCCATGACCACAACACATCAGACTATCCTTACCGCCTCCAAAAATAAATAATAATGAAATTAACATAAGTCACTAGAAAGTCGATTTTATATATTTCTTAACGTGTCATGTGTCGGTTTGTAACAGAAATACTGGTTCGCGTGACATGACATGCTATGGAATTTATATATGTGGGCAATACAAGGGAGCTGGACATCTAATTATTTATGCTGTAGCGGACACTGTGGCATGCAGTCACCATTTGTGGGGTGGTTGTTGAGGAAGAACAATGCCGCGCCACCCACTCACCAGTGTAGAGGAAGTGGCTACTGCTACACTCCAACTCAGCATGATGTGGGCAGTGCCAAGTGGAGGAAGCCACCTCATTCAAACTCACTCCACTGTGCTGCTTACTCAGCAGTGTAGTAGAGAGAGACTCCTGCTATGTAAATGTGCACATTTGGCTCAACTGCTCATGCTTGATCAGTCTAAAGCCAGCCGCTCCTGCTGCAAGCACTTCCATTGTACAGGGTGCTCATCGACTTCTGTACATTGCAGTTTCTCAAGCAGTCAGCACAGGAATGTACCGCATGATTTTCTACTACAGTCACTGTCCTGAAACAGGCTATCTACTAGTCTATAACATTTATAGTTAATAATGGCTGGTGCTCCAAATGGGTGGCGCGTAGAGTGGTTCCTGGTAACATTTTGCTGCCCCTCCTTTTAATCGGATCGGCTGTGGTTTACTACATATATCATATAAATTTTTAGTAGCTCCTCTATAGTGATATCAAATTAAATTTGTCAATTAAGCACTGTTATTGAGTACATGCAACTTGTGATACTGTGTATGCACTTTAATGTATATGAATTTGTAATCCACAGAGATGTTTACTGATGAATTAATAGTAGCACTTGTGTAATTAATAAATGGATGCTTCACATTGTATGTATCATATTGCTAAAGAAAAGCCCTGATAGTAATCTGAAATGTTGCAGTGACATGGTTCAATAAGGGAAACACCCTTAAAGTTGGAAGGTGCATCCTTTTCCTTTTATTAGAAAGACAGATAAAAAGACAGATGTCCTTTTACATATACTCACCCTTGGTGGTGTTTGGTGTTCTTTAGTTTCTTTGCTCTTGCATCTGAATTATCTATTTGCAACCTTATTCTGACCTCTGCTTAATGGTTACAACTGAACTCTATCTCCTTTATTTGGGTATGATTCGTGCCTGCCTTCTGGGTACTACATGCCAGTGTTCTCCCAACATCCACACCGGCCATTGCTAATAGAGACTTATTTTAGGAAGAGTCCCTGTTAGAAAATCCAAACCTCCTTGTTGGAATTAAGGGCCACATGTATGAAAACTGTCTAGGTCTAAACCTCACTGTGTTGCCCATAGCAACCATTTAGAGCGCCCCTTTCATTTCTCCAGAGCACTATATGAAATGAAAGAGGAGCTCTGATTGGTTGCTGTGGGCAACAAAGTGAGTTTTAGACCTAGACAGTTTTCAAACATGTGGCCCTAAGAGTGAAGAACACATAATTCCTTACACTCTGCAGCCTAGTTTAGCTTTTAGCTACGGTACATCAATTTGTGATGCAGTGAGGTCCACAACCTCTGTTGACTGTTTACAACAGATAGACAGACCAATCAGCCTTAACACTAAGGCCTCGTTCACACGGCTTATTCTGCCGCGTATTGGCGCCATACTGCGCGCCGGATTTGCGCTTCAGTACTGCGCCAATCCGCGGCAGCAATTACGGTAATCCACTGCTCTCATTGAGAACAGTGGAATCCGTCGCTCCTCCCTGCTCGGCGAATCCGCCGCGGGGGGAGAAAGTGACATGCACATTATTTACGGCGCGGACGCGCCGTAAACAATGCATTGTCTATGAGGCCGGGAGCGGCGCCCCCGCCGCGCTCCGGCACCGCCCCCGTCCCACCCCGCCCCTTATTCACGGCGGATTTGTGCGCTCAATACGGCGCACAAATCCGTTGGGAATAAGCCGTGTGAACACGGCCTAATATTGTGTAGGTTCCCCTCTTGCTGCCAAAATAGCTCTGACCTGATGAAGAATGGACTCAACAAGACCTCTATGGATATGTCCACATGACACATGTCAAAACCACTTGTTCGAGTATTTTGACCAGGTTTTCAATGTGGATTTTAGGTGGAATTTTTGTTCGCCAAATTTACAGTCAAAAAACGAGTCCCATTCATCTCTAAGACTTGTGGACGGGGATCTGACATAGAAATGTTTGGGATGAATGAAAATGTTCCAAGCCTTTTGTAAAAACGCCAGTTTTGAAATCTGACCTCAAGAAAATCTGTGGGGATGGTTTTACAGTCGGTTTTTGATGGATTTGAAAATCCAAATCCGTGTCAAAATCTAACTGGAATGCTTGCCATGTACTGTAGACGGACCCTAAAGATATCCAGTAGTAATTGGCAGCAGACATTAGCAGCAGTTTCAAGGGAGCCTGTCAGCTGTTTTATGCTGTTTCAAGCCACAGGTTTCCTCATTACAGTAACATGTGTCTCACTTTACAACTGAAGGAAGCAGGAATGAGCAGAGGAATCCAATGGACATCATCTCACCACCTGGCTCAGCCTCTATACACAAACAGAGGAGAGACCTGTCTGTGAAAATGAGACGGAGGGAGAGAGACTGCCCAAAAGACTCCTCTGCATGGGCTCCCATGTCCATCTCAGCTTTAGTGTGTTTTCTTAGACATGCTTTAGCTTTTCAGACTAACAATCACATTACTGAATTGAGGAAACCAGCTATTTCATGCTGTTTGTGGTTCAGATGGCATTAAACAGCTGACAGTTTTCCATAGGTCCACTAAGGCAATGTCCTAATGGGTCAGTTTGATATGGATTTTGGCACAGATTCCATATCAAAAGCTGTCATATCAAATGGCAATCCACATTCAATACATGTGAATCAGGTTTCCATAACCCTCTTTATATGCTATGGAAATTTGTCAAAACAGATTCTTTCCCCCATCAGAAATAACTGACATATTACAAATTTTTTACAGAAATGCTGAGAATTAGTATAATAAAAGGATAATTGGTCTAATCCTTGTGCAATTCTGCTGCACCTCTATAGCAAATCTGAGGCTGAGGCACAAATGCACATTTTAGGGGCAAGTTGTAAATATACCCTAAATTGCAGGGGTGGAGCCTCAACAGATTGGATTTGATTTTTCTTACAGATGTTTAATCATATTGGGGGAATTTTGACATTAAAGTAACACTCTTTATCTTGTTGCTGAAACTATTCCTGAAATTTTTTTTTCAGTGTGGTAGAGGCCACTGTACTCCGTGAAAGGAGTACATGATCTACAATAATGTTTGGGTAAGTGCTACATGTCATAATAAAATCCACATGAATGCCAGGACCCATGGTCTCCCGGCAGAACATTGCTCGGGGCATCACTCTACATCCACAGATTTGTCATCACACGATAGTTCAATCTTATGTCATCTCTTTCCCGGTTAAGCAACACATGTCTTTCTCCATTGTTCCATAGCCCAGTTATGCTTACATTGAAACCTTTGTCAAACTTTCTCATAGCTTTACACTTGCCTATTTTTCCTGCTTCTAACACATCAATGTAAAAAACTGGCTGTTTAGTTGTTGCCCTTTATTCCACGCCTTGTAATGTTCCATTATGACTATATAATGAATGTTATTGGCTTTTAAAGTCATTGGTTTTAACATTATGGCTGACTGGTATAGATAGAACATAACTTATGTTTGCTTCAGTGACATACTCAGATACATACGGATTAATAAATCAATGCACAGACCATAAATTTGCTAATTATTATGCATTGAATTTGCAAACTGAAATGCGCCTTAAAGAAGGTCTTTATTTGCCTACAAACCAGGCGCTAATCATACTGTGCCCTATAGAAGCCCCTAGCAATCTGTAGGTTACTTGGCAACCTCATGATGATCCAGGTCACCAGGAGACAGGCCTCTTAGTTACTTTTATCGGAATCACATCTGTTTGATTCTTACTGTTGCCATAGCAACAACTGTCCTGTATATTCGCTGCATTTCACCCTATCATATCTCCTGCAATGAAGGTAGAGCATCACAATTTACCAGGGATAGAATGGTGCAAAACAGATGCTCTGTTCAATCTGTTCACAATAAGAACTGGAAGAAAATCTCTTACAACATGTTTATTTTCATCCATTTCTTAATGAAATCCATCAGTTTCTGTGGATTTATCATATTGTATAAATATTTCTTTATGAAGCAATGAAAACAAGAAAGCAGTGAAGAAAATGAAAATGTCCATCACGGTCATTGTAATCGTGTAAAAATGATAGGGTTTTTTTCTACATTTAAAATAATAAATTGCCTGATTTTATGTTAGAAGGGTCCCCTTGGGAATAAGTGGTCACAAAGTGTCCCCCCTACTGGAACCCTTCAGCGATCTACTGAGGGTGGGGAAATGTGGAAGTAATTTTCCAGTTTCCCTACAGCACCACCACAGGTGAAGCTAAGCATTACAAAGTAGTCTTTAAATCAAGAGGTTGCTTGTGAAATGCTCAACAGGTCCTCCAGAGCAAGAGACACTCTTTGTCATATGGTGGTGCCCTGAGCATGGCATGCATAAAGCTGTTTTAAGGGAGGAAGGTAGAGAAAGAGGATCAGAAAGTGAGAGTCATGTGTAGTATGTGCAGTCATGAACAAAATCAACTCCACTGGTGGGAGCCAAGAATCCAGTGGATCCAATGTTATGTAAGTGATTGCGGTCTGGAACCAGCAACTTGAATTTGTGTTACTACTGCACTGGAGAGAAAACGGTTAGCTTCAGTGCAAGAGTTGACTGGCTGATCATGACCACTAGAATCTGATCTGCACATGCTGCCCTTATCTACTATTAAGGAACCCACATTGGGCCTTATGTATAAAAACTGTCTAGCAGTGAGACTGTCTTTGTTGCCTATAGCAACCAATGAGAGCTCAGCTTTCATTTGGTATAGTGCGCTGGAAAAATAAAAGCTGAGCTCTGATTGTTTGCAACAAAGACAGTTTTCATACATAAGGCCCATTGTATGTGGAGTGTGTGCAGTGATGTCCACCACATGTCAGATGAAGACCATTTTACAATAAAGTAACAACAGCCACAATGATGTTTATGTGCCTGATTATTGCTATTGCTAAAACTGTATCCTCTATTGTGAGATGTTTCTATAACAACTGGTCACATTATCTTATGTGACTTAATTGATGAATTTAGACTCTGCTCACATTACCATCATGGCTTTCATTAGAGAGTGAAATGACTAATGCTGTCTGGCGGGTGTGTTGACTTAAAATGAGGTCTATCAGGCTCTGCTGGGTGTCCATTGTTTAGGCACAAAGAATATTGCAGCATGCAGCAATATACTTCCAATCAACTCTGACAAAAGTACCAAAGAAGGCCCTGGACAGCTCTTCTGATGGTAGTGTTATATCCTATATAGCTTTGCAATTAACAATATTTCAATGTCCTTGAGAAAGACTCACAGCCAGGTAAATTATTTTACATTGATGACCAATAAAAAGTATTTCTACTTAGATATTGTGGTCCTTTGACTTTCTTTTGGATACAGTGATAATTGAGACAGCTTTTGCATTTAAAGTACAGGCGGTCCCCGGGTTACAAACAGGATAGGGACTGTAGGTTTGTTCTTAAGTTGAATTTGTATGTAAGTCGGAACAGGTATATTTATTAAATGTTATTCCAGCAAAAAAAAAAATTGTTTTAGTTTTGGATAGTACAGGGAACAGTTTTTACATTTGTTTTGCTGTCTGTGCCCTTTTTTTTAGAAGATTTCACCTAATGTTCTGTACCTCATGTGCAGCTGTGGCATGCTGGCACTTGGTTATTATGGGGCTTGACTCAGTGTTGAATGTCAGCCACGCCCCATAAGTCTCCGTTTGTAACTAGGTGACGTATGTAAGTCGGAACGATGTAAGTTGGGGACTGCCTGTATATGGTCCTGTCTTAACCAGATTGGTATTCTATCAGTAAAAGTAACGCACAACAGTCACACCCAAAGACAAGGGAAGCATTGTTTCTGGAAAGACTGCAAAAGGTATTACTCTACAATGGCTGAACATATAGTAGTATCAGTATATATTCATGTATTCTTGTGTTAGCGAAGTGTGTCCCTTCCCATTTATATTTAATAGTTATTTAGTGACTGCGGTATGATTATTCATACTCCCTAAAAGTTTGTGCATGAGAATTTCTATTTTGAAAAAAATTAATTTAACTTGTGCAATAAAGTTTTTGCAGTGTATGTAGGCCTAAAAAGTAACACTGTCTGAAGTGTAGAAAGTAAGTAAAGGGCAACATGTATGTGCAGAACTGCACCATTTTTCTGGTGTGCTTTGCAGCCAAAAACCTTTCATAGCACTGTTTTATAGGTATAACCTTGATACGCCCAAACTTGGTGCATCCTGCACCAGAAAGGACTCTTTTGAATGCGGCAAGTTTGCGGGGGCAGAATCGTGCAATTAAATCCATACCAATTTCAAAGTTGTATGGCTGAGGCATATTTTGCCATAGAACTGGACACATGTATAAAAGTGCTGTGAGACACTTTCATACATACTGGCGCCTTCTACAGTCCCATAAAGCGATTTAAAACTGGAGTATCAGCACCAGGGTTCATATATGTTGCCCAAAGTGTATAAGTTAAAGAGGACCCGTGACATCCCCTGACTTGTCTGTTTTAGTGTATACATGTCTTCCCTACGAAACAATTCTGGAGCATCTTCTGTTCTGTTCCTCTGTTATTTCTTCCAGAAATGTATTAATGAATCAGTCACACAGGTTCCATTCCAGTTTTCAAAGAAGAGTGTCCCTGTCAGCACTGATTAGATAATGTTAGAAACATCTGACAGATAGTTAATGAATTTCAAGGAAGAAAAACAGGGAAATCACACAACATAGAGATTTATAGAAAGATGCTCCAGAACCATTATTTCATAGTTGTAAAATCACTGTAACCCTATATAATATAGCATATTCCACAAACATATTCCTACCTAATGGAATAACTTCAGTTTATCTAGAATTGGCTACATTGGCTGTATAAGTATCTGGATACATTGTTATAACAAATATACAGTATGTGGAATATATGCTATAGAACATGCTATGCTAAATAAGGTGGCAGTGATTATTTTGTAACTTGGGTATCTTAACATTGCAACTAAGTACTACTTCTTCAGATTAGAACATAAACATTTGCCTAATTGATATTATTACACTGTTTTTTTTTTTTTTAGGTTTTGTGTGTAACGATCCAGTGGTAACAATGTACACTAAGGGGCCGATTGCTGGTTACCAGGTGTGGATCCACTGTGATCACTGCAGGCGAGATGGTAGATGGAGATCCACACCAGGGAGCGGAGTCGAAGGGGCCCTCGGTCTTTACCGGAGCCCACCGCAAAGCTGGACGGACTTTGCTGCGGGGAACCCCCAGGTCGCTACACCTGACGTGGTTACCTGCGGTGACAGCCGAGGTGCAGGACAGGAACTCCAGGCACTGAAGCGGTGGTAGACAGGTACAGCAGGAAAACGTATGCAGCAGGATACAGCAGGAAACTGAACAGGTATAACAGCAGGTAACTGGACTGGTATAAGGACAGCAGAAGACAACAGACAGGTGGTCAGGAGCTCTGATGGACTGCAGGAACTCAACCAGGCAACTCAGGGTTAGGTCCAGAACAACAGACACGAGAAGCTGGCAGGAGCTCAGATGGACACAGTTCTCAGCATAAGGCACAACACAACAATGGACTGACCCAGAGCAAAGGGAGGAAGTTCATCTTATAGCCAGAGGTCACAGGTCAAGAGGAAGACACAGACCCAATAAAGGGAAGGAAGCTGCCACACGCGCCCTAGAAGGTGCAGTGCATGTATAGGACCCCAGGAAGCAGGATCAACAGGACAGGCAAGTATACAGCAGAGAACAAAGGCCACTGGGCCCCCTGCACAGGAAGACCCAGCAGAGACATGGCAGGTACGGACACGGCAACGATCCAAGGAAGGGACCGCAGTGTGAACCGTGATAGTACCCCTCCCACCTCAAAGCCCCCTCCTCCCCCTCCAAATCACAGAATGGAATTCATCAAAGGTCAGGGGCCCGCAGTTTCTATGGGGGAAACCCCAAAACCAAGTACAGGCTGTATGATAGCCAGTATAGGGAAACCCTAGAAAGGAGGTGCATGGGAGGAGCAAACGGGGCACCATACAAAATAGGAGGGAACTCAGGGCAGGAAAACAAGCAAAACAGGGTACAGACGCTCTGGGTGAGACCATGAGCTAACGGACGCTCTGGGTGGGAACATGAGCTACCGGACGCCCTGGGCGGGACCATGAGCTACCGGACGCTCTGGGCGGGACCATGAGCTACCGGACGCTCTGGGCGGGACCATGAGCTACCGGACGCTCTGGGCGGGACCATGAGCTAATGGACGCTCTGGGTGGGACCATGAACTAACAGACGCTCTGGGTGGGATCATGAGCTAACGGACGCTCTCGGCGGGACTATGAGCTAACAGAACATACAGAGACAGTCACTCTGGGCGAACCATGAGCCAGCGGGACAGACAAGGACAGACACTCTGGGCGAACCATGAGTCAGCGGGCAGGGAAAAGTCTAGCAAGACGGCAGGTAACAGCAGGCATAAAGGCAGGGTCACCACGGCGGAATCCATGGTCAGTCCATTCTGTAATGATCCGGCGGTAACAACGTACGCTGAGGCGCCGATCGCTGGTAACCGTAGATGGAGATCCACGCCAGGGAGAGGAGTCTAAAGGGCCCCCAGTCTTCACCGGAGTCCGCCGCAAAGCTGGACGGACTTTGCTGCGGGGAACCCCCAGGTTGCTACCCCTGATGTGGCTATCTGCGGTGACAGCCGAGGTGCAGGACAGGAACTCCAGGCACTGAAGCGGTGGTAAACAGGTACAGCAAAATAACATATGCGGGAAAAAAAAACCCGCAAGGGAAACGAACAGGTATAACGGCGGGAAACGGACTGGTAAAAAAAACACAAATGACAAGCCCATTTTGGTCAGGAGCTCTGATGGACGCGGGAACCCGAACCATAAAAATAGGGTTAACCCTAAACACCCAGACCGAAAGCTGGCAGGAACTCAGATGGACACAGCCTCGGGAAATGGGGCAAAAACACAAAAAATTGGGTTTTGCCCCCGAGCAAAGGGAGGGGGTTTTCCTCTTATACCCCAGGCACAGGCCCAAAGAGGAAACACAGCCCCAAAAAAGGGGCCAGAAAAATGCCGGCGCCGCCCTAGGAAAAAGGCAAAAAAAAGGGCAAGTAAAACAGCAGAGAACAAAGCCCCCGGGGCCCCCCTTTCGGGGGAAGACCCCGCAAGACAGGGCAGGCAGGACAGGGTGACGTTTCCAAGGGGGGAAAACCCGGGGTTGGGGGAAACCTTTACAGTGGGGCCCTCCCCTTTTTGATAAAATAGTTTTAAAATTCCTCCATACACAAATATTTTCCTTAAAATTATAAAATTTTCCCTTTTTTGTGCTTTTTTTTCACCATCCCAAAAAAAACCCTGCATATTCACCCCAATTAATAAAACTTATATGGGTAAGCCCCAATAAAAATTTTTTGAATTTGCATTTTTGTCTCCAACCCTGGAGTATCACCCCCTTGGGAAAATCTCCCCTTGTTCAAAACACGACCCCCTTTGGGGGGTCCTTGCAACTTACCCTGGCCAGGGGGCCCTGAGCTTTGTTTTGGTTAATATGCCCGGACTAAGGAAAATCGTGATGTAAACGGGGAGAAATCCAAGGGGGATTTTAAGTTCTATTGACTTTCTATAAAATTTAAAAATTTAAAACTGTAAAAGCATTTTTTTATGGATGTTTGAAGAAAAAAAGGTGATTTTCCCAACTGGTGCACCCTTAAAAAGGGCAGTTCCCCAAAATTTTAAAGGTAGGAAGAATGTTACTTTTTTTCCTTTTATTTTTTTAAAATTTTTGAGTTTAAGGGCTAGCTTTAAATTTTTTAATAAATTTAAAAGGAAAATTTTTTCACACACGTTCTCACATGTTGTATTATTTTATATTAGTGGTTGACATGTGGATACTGCTATTGTATGTTTTTTTCCAGTCCATTATTTCAAAAACAAACTGGTTTTTCTTTCGTATATTATTTACTAAAACAAAAACATCAGAAAAATTCCCAAACGGGGCCCCCTTTTTAATTGCAATTGTTTATATTTTTTAACTTTTTTGACAAAAAATTTCAAATTGCTGAAAATTAAAAAACAATACAAGTAAAATGTCTCCTATTGGGAAATGTTTTATTTTTACTCCTGCAGGAGAACAATTCTGTTTTTGACAAAAACCAAAAAAACCCCTGTAGTAACAATACAAAATTCACATACACAGCTCCTACATGCAGCTCATTTTCTTTTTATTTGAGGGGAAAAAATTGCAAAAAATTTGAAGATATAACTGAGACTTTTAGGGTTTTTTTGGGCCCTTTAAAAATTTGGCCCCATTCCCAACTAAACTTTTTTCCCCACTGATGTCTTTCTTTTGAGCCCTGTCCATGGTGCTGAATTTCTAGAATGCCATTTAATCTCCTTTACAGCATACCAAAAAGGTTTTAAAATAAAACCCCTTACTTTTTCGTTTTTTAAATTTGAGGTCTTAAAAAATTTTAAAATTTTTAAAAGTTTTAAAAAAGTTTTAACGGGAAGGGGAAGGGGAAGCTACTTTTGAAGAAAAGGGCTCTATGAAACAGAAAAATGTATCATTGGCAGAATGGTCATATTCAGGATTTGGAAAACATACATCCTTGCTTCCAAAAAAAAAAACAGCATATTCAAATTGTTGATAGATGTGACATTATTTTTTGAAAGAAAGCAACCATGTTTTGCCAAATCCAGGACATGACCATTCTGCTGCAGTGTAGGTTAGTTCAAAACCGGCTTATTGGGGGCTTTATTTGCAAACTTTAATTACGCCCGCAAATATTCCCGAAAAAACGTTTCCCAAAAAATAAAAATTAGTTTTAAGCTTTTGATTCCAATTTTAAAATCCCGCCTCGTCCCGTTCACACGAGAGGGTTATTTTCCGCAACGTTTTTTTCCCCATAAAATTTCGATCGAAAAATAAAGTCCCCTGTCACTTATTGAGGCGAAAATTTCGCGACGTAAATCCCCATGGGTAAAAATTTGGGGAATGTAAGAATTTGAAATATTGCCACACTTTGGGGACACGAATTTGAAACAAATTTCGGGACGAAATTTTGCGGACGAAATTACGCCCGCAAAAGGGCCCCAAAAATTAACCGGGTGAACAAAGCCATACTTAAAATTCCAGTCAAATATGAATACAGTAATGTAATCTATAATCAGTAAGCATATAGAATTTGATTTTCTATTTAAAAAATTACAGAAGTAATTTTAAAATTTAAATGACCGCCCTATCAAAAACTTTTTCCCTCTATTGCCCAACGGGTTTAGCCCAAGGAAACCTGACAACTGAAAAATTCCCAAATACGAAAACACAGTGGGTCTTTTTAAAATTCCCGGGCTGGTTCCGGGAGGAGTAAGTCTCTCTATGGACCTTTGACAGTAAAAAAAAGCCTTCCCCATTCGGGTTCATTGTGCTGTTTCCTCACCCAAAAATTTAAAAAAATCTTTTAATAAACCAAGGGGAATTCATGATCTGGCCCAAAGGGAGCCCAACTTATTCCCCATTTTTTTTTATCATGAATAGATATTCAGTCTTGTGTTTTTTTAAGGTTTACATTAGCATACATCGTGAAAAAACCCATTGTCAAAAGGAGACTTTTGCCACAGGGGAACGCACCCCCAAAAGGGAAATTTTAAACAGTGATTTTTTAAAAAGATTTTCCACTGCCGGGTTGTCTAACCCTGGGGAAAACACTAATATCTCCAAGCTGAAAAATTTTAAAAGAGTTTTGCCAAAAGGAAATTTAAAGCCTGCTTTAAACCAGTTTTCCACTTTCATTTTAGTAAAAGGGGGGACTTTTTGGTGATTTGTTTGAAATGCATATCATGTACATGTGCATATCACCCATCAAGCTTGACATCATCATTCCTTTCCCAAAAGTGTGCTCACTCTAGTCAAACAAAGGCCCTGTTCATAAAAAAGGGGCTTTTGGTAGCTACAATGTAGCGATGGTTAGCATTTATCCCCTTCAGCAAAGGGGTCCAATTTTTTCAAATCCCTGAAAAGAGCCAAATGGGGTTTTTTTAAATTAAATTTTTTTTCCCAAGGGATAGACTTTTTCCTTTTTCTTATTTTTTATTTGCATTTGCTTGCCCAAATTTAAAACGGGGGAAATTACAGAAAAAGGGAGTAGAGTGACAGCCCCTGGGTAAAACCCAACACCTCGGGCATTGATTTAAGGGTCTGTGATCACTAGGCAGGGGACAGACTGGCAGTAGCTGCCTGAGAGGAAAGGTGATGTCTGAGCATGTGTGGCCATTACTGAGAAGCTTTTGTGAATTTGGTCAAAATCCCCGGAGTTTAGCAATAAACATGGATTCACAAAGGGTTGGCAACTAAAAAAAAAGTTTTGTCCCGAATTTTTAATAATGAGGGAATGGGGAAAAATTTTTTATTTTTTTAATTTGCAACTTTTCACATTCAAATTTTACTTGGGTGAAAAACCCCCTTTTAAAAACCCGTTTTTGGGTAAATTTTAACCTTCTATTGGATTGCATATTGACTTACAAGGAGCATTTAGGAAAATGAGAATATATAGATAAATAAACTCAAAAAACTCCTTTGCACTACCCTTGGGGGTTTTAATAATCATTGGGGCAATTTATTTTGGGTTGTCTAAGCAAATTTTTGCCTTTTGAACATTTTAGGGCACTTTTCGATAAAACCCACTATAGCAAATGTGCCCCATTAGTCACCAAAAAAGGGCAGGGAAAAACCCAAAAATTGGGGTTATGAACCCAAATTTATATCTCTATTTAAAATTCAATAGACCATTTAATTTAGTCAGGGGGGAAAAGGGCTTTAACGGGGAAGAAGCTGTTGTAAATTTTTTGGGTTGGTGGCTGGGAAATGGGGTTCTCTTTTTCCTGTATTTTGTGCATGAAAGACTTTGGGGTAAGCAGTTAGTCTCCTCCCTTCTTCTCCTACCCTTTTCCCTCTTCATAAACTTCTGTAAGAAATTTTAAAACCCCCTGATCATTTACTAGAAAATTTTTTCTTGTGAAAAAGGGCCAATAATTTGGGAAAAAAGCAAATAATTTATCTTTAGAATTTGTTTTGTGTCTTGATCTTGCCACTGTTTCTGATTTTAAAAACCAGCAGTAACTAAGCAGAAGTAAGCCTTCATCAAAATATAGCCCTTAAACACAGCCATTCATAAGTTTATATATCTGTGTCTAGTAAGCAATAATTCTTATGGATCTGGATGAAAACATCACTGCTTATGTCACAAACTTCAAAACTTTAAAGGGAGGGGTGGGGTAACAAAAAAATGAAAGGTGTATTTTCCCTTTAAACCCAAGGGCTCTAAATAAACTCAAATAAGCAAGCCATAGCTATCTACTATGTTTCACATAAATAGAAATGCAGACTGGAAAATATGAAACAGGGTTTTAACAGTAATGCTCAGTTTGTATTAAGTATAAGACCTAAATATATAATGTTTTTTTTTTTTTTTTTAAACCCAAAAACCCCTATATGCCCTTCAGTTTTTTTGGTTCTTTTGGGGGTTTTTTTGTAACGTGCCCCCAAAAGGCCCTTTTTCAGATGCCTTCTTTCTGGGGTCCCGGTAAAATGAAAAAGTTTTTTTTGAAAATTTTCTTTTTCATATGTTTTGGGCACGGCTATATTCACCCCTTTACCCCTTCCCTTTTAAAAAAAAATGGGTTTTTTTATTTTTCCCCCCATAACCAAAAAAGGGTAAACTGAAATGACACCTGTAAATACACATCAGCACAGCGTAAGTCAATAAAGTCGACAAGCACAGCTGGTGACAGAGGTAAGTATTTTTCTTATTTTTATGCTTTTTAAACCTGGAAGCCATTGAAAATCCCAAAAATTTTAAGCCCGTGTTGGGGGGCATCTATTGGGAAAAACCTTTTTAAAAATAAACCATGGGGGGGTCAAAGCATATAAAAAACATGGGTGGGAAAAATACTCTCAAATTTTTTTTCATTTGCTCTAAATTTCCCAAAAAAATAAATTTAATGTACTTGACACAAAACTGTGGTAAATCTGGTTTTTGTGTCCAAAACTTAAAGCATATACATTTGGAAAATAAAGCAAACATAGTCAAAAAAAAATAAGTTCCTATTTTTATGCTGAGGGATAGTCGGAAACCCCCCTTTTTAAGGGATCCCAAAAAGACCCCACTGATTGGGGCCAAAAAAAATTGATTTAATGGGCCTAATTAACAAACTGAGAAATTTACACTCAACTTATCTGTTTCACAAAAGTAATTTTTGATTGTATGGCCCCAATAAAAAAAATCCCGTGGCTTCCCCAAAAAGGTTGGGCCCGGGGCCCTTTAATTGGAAAAAAAACCCTTTTAAATTTGAAGGGAATAAAATTTTTTTCTAATAGTAATGATATCACTTCTGTTTAATTTATCCTTTGTTTATCCAGCACTGATCCTTCTAAAAGAAAACCCCACACAAACCCAAAAATTTTTAAAAATTTAAAATTTTAACCCAAAACATTTTTTCCCAGAAATTTAAAATTCACTATTTACTAAACGGGTTTTTTCAATCTATCAATTTTGGAACTAATTTTAATCATAAAAATAACCCCCAAATGATAGAATGGTAATGGGGAATAACAATATGCATCAATTAGAGTACGGTAAGTTTACAAATGCATTTTTACTTGCCATTGTAAGTTTCCACTGGGCATCAGTTACTTGTGTCTGCAAGAATAACGCAAAACCCTAAGGGAACAAAAATTTTTGCCAACAAAAAATGGAAACCTTTAATTTCTCTTTTGGGCCATTCCAAAAACCCAAAGGTATCTGTTTTTGGTTTCCAATTTTTGGGTACAATAATGATAGGAAAATTAAAGCTATAGCACAGATTTTCTATGCCTTCTCTAAAAGGAAAAAACAAACCCAATAATTCATACTTCCCATAATAAAATTGACTTTACATCTGCTCAAAAAATTTTTTTTAAATTTTCCCCCCCCCCAATGACCAGAAAATCCCTTCCTGATTATTTAATGGGCAAAAAATTTCCCAATTGGGCTGATAAAAAAAAAATTTTTTTGCTTTTCACCTTTAACCAAGGGTCATTTGGGAAAATTTAAACCCTTCCCGGGGCCCCATGCTGTTCCCCAAAAAAGGGCAAACTTAAACATGGACATCCTCAACCATTCCCAAACCCTTACAGTAGGCCTTTAATCTTAAAAAAAATTTTTTGGCATTTTTGAGAAATCAAAGTTTGGAAAAGGGAAAGGAAAGGGGAAAAAGTCCCAAAAGGGTGGCTCCCTGTCAGCTTCCCCCCTTCCCCCCCTGTGTTTAACTTTCTGCTTTTTCCCCCGAAATTTGGGGGGGTAAACCCCGAGGAGAAGGGACCCAAAAATAACTATTTTTACCCTTCTTTGGGTTGATTCCAAACAAGGATTTCTCTGAACCACCACAGCATTTCAGAGTAAATCAAAGCTGGTTGTGATAAGGGAAAAACCTTTTCCCTTTTTTTTTAAAAGCTGCCTGTGGGTTTTAACCAGCATTAACCCTGGGCAGATTTTTGTTAAAAAAATTTTTTTTTTGTACTTTTTTCAATTTTTCTTTTTTTGGGAAAAGAAAACCGTAGTCTCTGGATAACAAAGCAGTCCTTTTACAAAAACGTTTGCATTGTAAAATTAAAAAAATCCTTTTCCCAAAATATTCGGCCCTTTTTACCTTTTTTGACAGAAAGCATTGCCTTGAAGCTTGAATCTCATTAGCAAAAATCCAACTGTAAGATGGGGGTTTTTAACCAAGGAAAAAAGCAAAATTTCAAAGATAATTGGGGTATAGCGAAAACTTATAAAGTCCCCGCTTCTCTAACAGGCCCGACTTTTCCCGAATGTGTTTTTTTTCCTTTCCCATGCAGTAAAACACATTTTTTCTATTTTTTTTTTTCAGGGGAAGAACGAGAAAAAAAAATAATAAACCCTACTATATAGAAAACTATTTTCCTTCCCCATGAACATGATGCAAAGAATTTCAAATAACAAACTTTGAAGTAAAACCCTTTTATTGTTCTCTTCTTTCACATCTCTAATCCTTTGTTGAAGTTATCCAAGCATGTATTGAGCCTGTACTGACCATGGAGGCTATGAAAAAGCTACATCTACTTTAAAGGACTTATCTGTACTGTCAATCTAATGACAGCTTTTTCACATTTTTAGCTGACAAAAAGGAGTATTACTTTTGGGATAAAGGGTGAAAATTTCCAATAGGATAATCACACCACAGTAAAAGAGAAGTGAGATAAGATACTGAAAAGAAACATAAAAAGTACAGAGATAAGAAGTGCCCAGTCAGGACTTTCCCTGAATCCTACAAAGGGGGAAGGCGTTTTTTTTTAAAATCACCCTTTTCCTATTTCGGCTAAAATTTCCCCACCAACTGAAAAAAAAAAACCCATCGAAAATCCGACGGCATTTTGTCATTGCTGGACCACGTTTTTGGCGCAGATTTGCACAAAAATCGCAGGGGGTTTTGTTCCCCCCTTTGGGGCCCCTCCCATTTAATGTACGAAGAATCTGGGCGGGAAAAAAATGGGGCCCCGGAAAATGGAAAAATTTGCATATTCCCAAAAGATTTGGAAAAAACCCTTGGGGAAAAAACCTGTGATGTATAAACAAAGGGGAACCCCAAAAAAAGCTGAACCCCCCGAAATTCCCAAAGCACAGAAGGGAGGGGGCGGCCGGGGGGGGGGGGGGGGGGGGGGGGGGGGGGGGGGGGGCCCCAAATTTACGCTTTGCCCCCCGGGGGTTTTCCCCATACTTTGGTTTTTACGCCGGGAAAAGGGCGCGAAATTCCCAAAACTCACCAAACCCTTAAGAATTTTTCCCCCCCAATTTGGGAAACACCCTTTTGGGGGCCCCCGTATAAAGCGCAATACAAGGCCCGTTCCACCTTTAAGGAAAATCTGATTTCCAAAAATTTTCTATGAAATGCATAAAAAATCTCTAATCATTTTCCAGTCCTCCATCTCAGTATTTTGGGTCTGAATCTAAGGAGAGGACAGTTGGCTGCAACAGAAAACCCTCTTTTTTTTCCCCTGGGCCTTCCCGCAGGGAGGAAAAACAAAAAAATTTTAAAGGGAAAATTTTTTTGGGAAATCCCAACCCTGTCTGTTTTAATAAATATTAAATATTTTTCCCATAAATGGCAAAGGCAATTCCCGGAGCATTTCTTTCTTAGATTCAAAAAATTCATTTCTAAATCTTCAGAAGGGTGGAAAACCCGTTTGGGGGGGGGTTAGGGGCCGTTTAAAACGCACAGGACAAAAACCGGCGTTTAAAACAACCCAAAAAATTTTTCCGGGTTTTTTTGTGCCGTGCACAAGGCTGGCCCCGGGGAACCCCTTTTTCCCCCACCTTAGCGGGGAAAAAAACCCCCACCTTTTACCCAAAACAAATTCATATTCCGGGCCCCAAACCAAACGGGAAAAAAGGGAAAAAATTTTCCCATTTTTTCAAGGCCCTGCGGACTGAGAAAAACCCGGGGAAAACCCAGCCATGGGAAAAAAGGCCCCTTTCTGTACAGTCTCCCTTTTCCCCCCAAACAAAAAACCAAAGTAGTGCAGGGACAAACCCCTCGAAAACTGAAAAAACCCCAGCTGACAAAGGGAATAATACATTTCTAGGAGGAATACGGGGGAAAACCCAAAATTGGGTTTTTTCACTTTAATATTTACTAAAAACCCCGCCCTGAAAAAGGGGTTTTGGGGGCTTATTCTTTTAAAAACCCCTTTGGCCGATTGCTTCCCAGTTTTTTTACCAACAAAAAAAAGTTTCTGGGAAAACAAAAAAACCTTAGAAAAATTTTTGTAGGGTAAGGTATAAAATTTTCGAACCGGCAGAAAAAATGGGTAAATACTTTGGGGTCCACAGTATCTGGGAAGAAAACCTTTGCCCTATTATCATTTAATGGAGGCTAAAAAAAAACTTTTTTTATAAATTAAATTTAAAAAAAAACCATTGGGAAAAACCCTTTTCATGGAATAGGGGGTGGGAAAACCCCAATTTAGCTTTTTTTAGAGACAATTGTCCTTAGATTTTTGTGAATTTTTTTACAAAGGCTCGTGCAAAAAATCATTTAAATCTCTAAATAAATCCTTTTTTAGGGACCTCCCCCAGTTTTTGCAAAGGTTTTTTAAAGGGGGGGAAGTTTTTAAAGGAAAACCCCCATAAATAACCACATTTAGAAAACTGCACTCCTTATAGTATTCAAAACAGCATTTAGAAAATTTTGTTATCTTTTAGGTTTTTTACAGAAATTAAAGCGAAGTGGAGGTGATATTTAAAAACCTTTAAAAATTTTGGCATATTTTTAATTTTAAATTCCATTTTTTACGGGAAACCCCAAAATAATTAAAGGGGAAACCCCCTTTCCAGAAATTTCTTCTCTTGAATACTCACACTCTCTGTGATCCAACCCGCATATGAATGTTTCCCAAAATAAAACCAGGGAAAATTTTTCCATAAATCAGGGCAAAGAAGGTGGTTCCGGGTGCTTATCTTTGATTTTTAAAAACCCAAAAAAAATGTGATTTTTTATGGGGGGGTATTTTTGTTACACCCCCCAATTCCCCCGGCCCCTTTCCCCCCACCCAACCCTCAAAAAATTTTTTCCCCCCCACGGGTTTTAATTTTGGCCCAATTTTTATCGCCCCTTTTAAATAGCCCCCAAAATTTAAAAAACCCGGCCCAAACCACCCCCTAATTTGCCCTTGGGTTTTAAGGGTGATTGGGTTTTATTGGTTAACCTTTGCTCCGTGCAAACCCCCCATGCCAAAAAACTTTCGGGTTTTCTGCATGCCCGGTGTGAAAAAGGGGGTTTAAAATTGGGGTTTTGGGGATTTTTTCAAACTTGCTCTAAAAGGGAAAAAAAACTCACATGGAACCCTTTTTCCCCCGTCAACATAAATGGCAAAAAGGTTTCTAGCAAAAAGGGTTTCATGTTTGTTCAGCCCAGGCGAAAAAAAGCCCCAAAGAAAAGGGGTGTTTTTTTGGGGAAAATAACCGAGGACACACACTTGCAAATACTTTGGGTTTCAAAAGGGCCACATGAAAAACCCCGTCTAAGTCCCCCGAAAACCCGTTCCCCAAGCAGCCAAACAAGGGGCCCCTCCGTTTTTCCAGAGCACTTTAACCCCTTTTTTCCCAAATAAACCAAAACCCCCCTGTTAAAAAAATTTGACCAGCAACAACCCAGGGTCGCAATGTTTTTTTTGGGATATTAAGATGGGATCAGGGAAACCCAACCGAAAAACACCCAATTAAAACAGCAACCGAAACCAAAAAGGGGGCTCACAAACAATTTCCCCTTTAAAACCGGCTTACATATTTTTTCCTGTTGAAAACCCAAAAAACAATTTTAAAAAAGGGGCACAAATAAAAATATTTAAAACAAAAATGGGTAAAATGGGAAAAGTTCCCCTTTATCCCCAGGGGGTCCCGGAAAAAATTGTGTTTTTTGAAAAAAAGGGGTTTAGGGTTAAATTTTTTCCAACCCCTGTCCCAAAAAAAACAAAAAAAATAAAATTTTAAAAAGTGGAAAGAATGAAAAAATCATCAAAACCCCTTGCAAACACAGGGAAAACAAAATCCGGCTTTATAAATTGTAAAAATATAAAGAGATGATTTAAATAAAAGACGGCAAAAAATAAAGCAATTTCATAGACAGGCCAGGTTTTACCCCCAAGGGGGGCCACGCATGGAAAACTTTTTTGGGTCATTAAAAAGGGATCCCCAAATGGGGGACTTCTTTTTTAACATTTACTTGCCCAATTAAAAGAAAATGCAAAAATCATAAGACAAACAAAAAAAGTTTCACAAGGAAAAGTAATAAAAAACCCCCGTAAACCCCCCAAATTTCCAACCCCCGGGTTTTAAAAAACCCCCCCTATTAAATTTTTTAAAAACCCCAATTCCCCCTTTAACCCCCCACAAAAAAATAAAAATTCCCAAAAAATTTTTGGATTTTTTGTTAAACCCCCCAAAAAAAATTTTTAAAAAACCCACCAAACAACCCCCCTTTTCTCTTAAATTAAAAAAAAACCCCCCCCCCCCGCTTTAAAACTGATTTTTCCACAAGCTTGTCCAATCATGGGGACCTCTTTCCTGCTTAGTTTTAATCTCTACACAAAAATTTGTTTTTCCTATCTTTTAATGACAATTGTAAAACCTTAGAGCAAAAGTAACTTTGGGGCACTTTAGATGAAAAAATATATCCAAAACCGTATAACACGGGAACCCGAAATAGCAAAAAATTTGCAGGGCTACATTTCCCAAACACTGCAAAAAACCACCTACAGTCCCAACCATGTAGTTTTAGCTGAAGCGGCTGTGGCTCCCTTTAAAATAGCATAGTGAGACAAATTGTTTTGAATTTTTTAAAAACCTTTTTTTTCCCCCATTTGGCCCTTTCCCCAAGCTGTACTATTTTCTCTGGCAAATATGATGCAATGTGAAAAAAGATGCAAAGCCCCCACTTAAACCCAAAAATTACTAAAGGGGAATTTAAGAATGTATTAACGGTTTAAAAATTTAATTTAAAAGTAACCCCCCAAAAATATTGTAAGGATCAAATTTCAGGAAAAACAAACTACCCTAAATTCCCCCCAATAAATGCCAAAAACATCTTATTCTAACACAGCCATAGCCGATGCCATACCTTCTCCTCTATTTGATTCCCCCTTTTCTGTTTCTAGCAGATGTGTCTAGCATACAGGAAGAAACAGGTTGTTGTTTTTTTTTCTTAAAAGTAAAGTGTTCACAAATGATGACAAGATTGAAAAATCTAGTTACCATTTTCAAATTCTTGGTCAAATTGCTGACCAGTTTAGACACCATCTGGAGAGCTGTATTTGTCCAATGGTTTCTTTTAAGCTGTATGCATACAGTGAATAGGACAAAAGCTCCTAAAAACAGTTCACATGGTTTAGTGCATGCATCCTCAACCTGTGGCCCTCCAGCTGTTGGGAAACTACAACTCCCATCATTCCACTCTTATCGATTATATATGCTGATGGAGTTGTAGTTTCCCAACAGCTGGAGGGCCACAGTTTGAGGATGCCTGGTTTAGTGTATCACCTGGCCAGTTTCAAAACAGAACATTGTGTGATAATGATGTATGTGTGTACCCACTTTGCATCATATTGGAACACAGTATTCACTTTTATAATAACATTCAGAATTTAGACAGGGAAAATGAAAAGAATGGGGAATATTACACAATCCTCTGGTACAGGTGCCTATCTCCCCAACCCCAAAATTGCCTGCTAAGGAGGTTACTAGTTGCTGCACCCAGATGGAAACCAGGTGCGTCACCAGACAGTTTTATCCATGGCTTGTGCCCCAAATAAAACTGCTGGTACCCCAAACCAGAAATCTGTCCACAGGGCAGATTGCCAATCCATCATCGGTCTGTGGGCCCCTGCCGTGGGCCTGGAGTGCTGGTGGTCTTTTCAACTGCATGCGTGTCCTCAGGATGCACATACAGTTGAAAGCTACCGTGGTACAGGGGGCAAAAGATCCCTGCCCCATGGAGTACAGACCGCACAGACAGCGTGAGAATGTCACCACGACGCCTGCGCAGCACGATGACGTCACACGGTCTGTGTGGGGACACAGAGGAGTGAGTTCTTTGTCAGGGGAATATGGAGGGGTGAAGATTATTTTTATTTTTAATTGCCAGTCTATATCCCTACAACCTTAATGGGGGACCCTGTGTATAAGCAAAACCTACTGAGGACCTCTCTATATCTACCAACCTACTGGGGGCCCAATTTAACTACCAACTTACTGGGGAGATCTATATCCCTACCTACATATTGGGTTGCCCATATATAGCTAGCAGCCTGCTGGGAGCCCTATCTAACTACTAACTTACTGGTGGTCCCTATATACATACCAACCTATTAGGATGACCTACATACTGGGGGACCTATTGATCTACCAACTTACTGGGTGGCCTATATACCTACCAAATTACTGGGGGGGGGGCCTTATATACATATCAAGCTACTGGGGGTCCCAATATACCTACGAACTTACTGGGTGGCCTATAGACCTACCAAATTACTGGGGGGGGGCTTATATAGATATCAAGCTACTGGAGGTCCCAATATACCTACAACCTTACTGGGTGGCCTATAGACCTACCAAATTACTGGGGGGCCCTTAAATACCTATCAAGCTACTGGGGGCCCCAATATACCTACCAACTTACTGGGGGCCCCTTATACCCACCAACTTACTTGGGGACCTATATAATCTACCAACCTACTAGGGGAACCAATGAACCTACCAACCTACTGGGGGGACTATGACACCTAATAACCTACTAGACAATTCTTCACACCTACCAACCTACTGGGGGCCCTATACAGCTACCTACCTATTGGGGCCCTATACACCTACCAACATACTGGGGGCCCTATATTCCTATCTACCAACTAGTGTGACCTATATACTTACCTACAGAGGTGACCTATTTACCTTCCTACTGGGGGTTCCTATATACCTTCCTAGCTACTGAAAGTGGTTTTACATCTATCTACTGGAGGGCTTACTTACCTACTGGGTAATCTATATATCTACCTGATATATTTACTTACTATGCTGGCCTATATACCTACCTGCCTACTTTTTTTGGGGTGATTGGCATATACACTTACTTACTGAGGGAAACTATATACCTATCTCCCTACCGTGGGTTCACTATATAAACTACCTACTGAGTGCCATATATATTTGTCTACCTACTGTGGGGGCTCATATACCTACCTACCAAGGGTACCTATATACCTAGATACCTACTAATGGAACTTATATACCTACCTACTGAGGAGACCTATATACCCACCTACCAACTGAAGAGACCTATATAACTCCCTACCTAATGGGGGCATATATAGGAACGATACCTGACTCCCCATACACCATAGCAGGCACCAAGCTTTTCTAGTGGGTTGCTGTGGTGTCATCACCATGCTTTCCTATATACTGTATAGGGCCCCATTATGAAGAAAGGAATGTAAACCCATCCAGTAGGTAGGTGGGTGTGGGAAAAGTGAGGATTCTAAAATGTTTATGTGGTAAACCCTGCAGAGACAAGTCAGGGCCGGAGAAGTCATCATGACGGTCTGGGCCAGACGGAGAAGAAAAAGAAAAGTAAATGACTCTTTAGAGAAGACGTAATCTTTGAGTCCTGAATGTAACTGCAATTGTAATCACTTATACAGTATGTCTGCAGAGCCTAACTAATAGTCACAGGTGGTGGTCGCATTTGGTCATGGTCTTGCAGAATTATTTGGCACTTAAGTAGTAACATTATTGGGTCTTGGTATTGTGGGATTTTTTTTAATTACAATCATATGTATGGTACTTGGCTATTGCATTACACATACATAGAAAAACGCTTTTAAAAAAGCAAATTTATCAGTGCGGTGTACTGCTGAGATAATGGAGAGGATCTGTGTGGAATACATTTAAATTAGTGACAGCAGCATTCTTTTTCTTCTCTGTAAAAATGTCGCAGTTGACGACTTGACATGAAAAATACTGTGTGGATAGTTTAAGACCATAGCAATACCCCTAGTGGACATTAATGGAACAGTCAAACCCTCCTAAATAGTCCTTACAAACACCAATGCAAGAAGTGTAGAGTAAATATTTTATAGGCATCTATAAAGTTGAGTTTGGTTATACCTGGTTGGTTGGTTGGTCTGGTAAGTTCTTCATGAAGCCTACATATCACCATATATGCAGTCCAAAAAGTCTAGTTTTGTAATCAATACTTGCTCTAAATGAAACCTAATTCAGATATTGTACAATTTTTAGCGCTGACCGAAGAAACATACTTGAAATGTAGATAGTAGCCCTTTATCAAACACATTAGCTGTATCCTTTCAATTGTTACATGATCAGGAAATATTTAATTTTGTAATTGAATAATACCAGATTGAACAAAAGTGACAGGCACAAGGCAAATCCCATTCCAGTTCCACTACCTCTAATTGCTTCAAGGTTGAGTAACTTTTGTATGGATTTTGTTGAATACTACATTACAAAAAAGAAATGCTAGCTAGATGCTATTTTTTTTAATTAGCAATCATTTATTAGAACTTGTCATGATTAGCTCGTCACTCTATACAAAACAGTTTTAAATATACTGCATGATATTCCTTGGAATTTTTACATGGCTGAAAACCATTTCTATGGCTTTAAATTTACACACTTAGGGGTTCATCTATGAAAACGGCCTGGATATAAGACTTTCTTTGTTGCCCACAGCAACTAATCAGAGCTCCTCTTTCATTTCATTCAGTGCTCTGAAAAAACGAAAGGGGAGCTCTTATTGGTTGCTATGGGCAACAAAGAAAGTCTTAGGCCAAGACAATTTTCATACATGAGGTCCTTAAATTTAAAAAAATAAAATTGGCTATAGCTTCCTAATAAGAAAAATATATTCACTCACTGCTGTTCAAGTTCTAAAGCTGCTGGTGGTACTCCTCAATTTCTATTTACTTCCTGTTCTTAAAACGGCATGTGACTACAACAATCAATCAGTGGCTTCAGTGGTCACATGCCATTCCCAACATGCACTGACTACTTTCTCTGCAATGATGTCAGGGTAATGGCACATGACCTCTGAAGCCTCTGAATGGCTGCAGTGTTTCTACACTGACAGAAGAACGGGAAGTAAACAGAGACCGGGATACACCACCATCAAGTTTAGCACAGTGGGGTTTATATATTTTTTTTGTTTTCTTCTGTAGCTATAGCCTTTTTTCATTTTTAAATTTTAAATTTGTCAGACAATCTTTTTTTGTAAATATATTTATTCAAATATTCAACACATCGACAATTATATAAAACAATGTTTCAATTGTGATGTATACATGTATGTTAAAAAAGAAAAAAGTAAGAAAGAACATTGTATAGATACAGTAGTATAGTTACAGGAGGATGTTACAACTTTACAATTCATGATTCTATAGCTGGATCAGTTTCATGAAAAAGGTATTAATGCTAAAGGTATAATGTTCCAGTATATTGTAGTCTAAAGTATAACAAGGTATCAAAGTATCCCTGGAAAAGAGAAGACCTTGGAGGAAACATTGGAAAATGGGGCCAACACGCAACCAAATAGACATACAGATGGTACTCATAACAATAGAAAGCCAAAGCAATCATTAGATTTCTAACCCACCAAGTGTGCCCTATATCTGATATATAAAATACCATTGTGTATATTTGAATGGAGATACTAACATGTCCCAACACGAATGCGCCACAGTTTTGGTATATTTTGCGACAAAAAAACTTTTGACACCATATTCTCAATATTAATGAACTGTAATATACCAAAACTAAAAAGGCGCATTAAATATGGTAACAATGATACACTGTGTGCCTCCCTAACGCAATGCCTATAGAGGCACATTACCTACACTAATAATGATATGTTATGCACCTATGGAATGCAATGCGCCGTGATAGGTGCATTACATACATTAGTAATGATACGCTATGCGCCTCGATCGTAAAATGTGCCTTTTAAGGCACATTACGTTTACTATGCAAGGTATACCAGACACCAGATTGTACTTTCAGACACACTTTACACTGATTAAATGCACCTAAAAACTGCCGTGACGTCGTCCTAAATCTATAAGTGTGCCCTGGATCTGATCTGATATATACAATATCATTCTGTGTATTTGAATGGAGATACTAAATCTATGATTTCTGGTCTTTGCAAATGTGATATAAGAAAGTTCATCCATTTGGAGAAAAAATCTTTGTTTTTCTTTATGCCTTTCTATTTAATCTATGTTCAAGAATATTTCAAGTTGGGTCATGATGTTGTCCATCGTGGGCACTTGAGGGTGGATCCAATGTTGCATCAGACATCTATTTGCTACTCAGACAATCCCTTTAAAGCAGGTTGCGATGTGGATGGATATAGGGTTGGAAGTTGTGAGGTTAATTTCTAAGCTATGTGTCACTCTGCTTAAAATGGGCCGTATTTCGGTTCCGTAATTACGCCCGAAGTCGCCAATTACGGGCCGAAACGGCCCATTCATTACGGTAATTCACATTCTCATAGAGAACTATGGATTACGTCTCCTCTTCCCCGCCCGGCGAAGCCGCCGGGCGGGAGATAATTGACATGTCACATTTCTAGGCGGCGTATACGCGCCGCTAAGCAGTGTATAGTCTATGGGCCGGCGAAGTGCCGGCCCCCTGCTTACTCCCCCCGCTCAACCCCCCCCCGCCCCCCCGGTCCACACGGCGTAATTGCGGGGCGAAATTACGCCCCGCAATTAAGCCGTGTGAACATAGCCTAATACTCAATGTATTGTCAGAATGGTTTATATTGATACAGGGTTGCTCATTATCACACAGTATATTCTCTGAAACTCAATTGACAAATTATTTTTTTTAAAAAACTTTGTGCAGCATTTTGAAGCTTGACATAAAGATTACACATCCCAAAAAGTAATCACCAAAGTAAGCTCTGCCCAGACATCAGGGCAGATTTGCTAGGGCAATTGTTCTAGAATTTAGGTGCAATTTGTGCCAAAATATTGTCATGCTTTATGCCAAGTTTATCATATATTTCAGACATTTTTAAGACATTAGACACAGTGGTGCATCTGAGAAAAGGGGTATGCTTTTGTGAAAGAGACATGGCTTCATTGGAAAGGAGAGTTATTTAGTGTGTGATGCCATATGCCGAAAAAAAAAAGAATCAAAATTTTGGTGCCCCTAATGGCATAAATTCACCCAACTAATAGGAACAGTAAACTTAGGGCGACATGTCAAAAAAAGGGGGTCTCTATGTCACTTTTAAGGCACATTAAATATGTGTATAGTGCACCTGAATGAATGAATGACCGTCAAAAATCTGGCGTGTGGTCTACCTTGTATAGCATATTTGATGCGCTTAATTTAGTCGCATAGCAAAAAAGAGGCATAGCATATAAGTGCTAGCATATTTGATGCGCCTACTTTAGGCACATTCAAAAGTGTCATGCCTGTCATAAATGCACCTAGTTTTGGTGCACGACAGTTCATTTATATAGAGAACAGGACGTCAGTTTTTTTGCGCAAAATACACAAAAAATGGCGCAGTCCTAATGAGACATGTCGCCCTTAGACTATACATTTGAAACATGCACCAGACTTTTTAAGACTATGATAAATCTATGATAGACTGTCTAGTTTAAGGTTTAGACAGTATTAATAAATGTCTGCCATTGTGCCACCAAAGAATAGTAAAAGATTTTGGGCCACATGTATGTAAACTGTCTAGGTCTAAGACTTTCTTTGTTGCCAAAGCAACCTATCAGAGCTCATCTTTCATTTCATATAGTGCTGTGAAAAAATGAAAGGGGAGCTCTGATTGGCTGCTATGGGCAACAAAGAAATTTTTAAACCTGGACAGTTTTCATACATGGGGCGCTTCATCTTTAAAACCAGCAGCTTTGTACATTAGGAACATTGTGCTAGAACACGTCGCTATTAAATGTGCATGCTGGTTCTAGTAATTTTTTACTGAAATGAAGTTTTGTTGCTGGATTTACACCTTCTATGGAATGGATATTTTGGTCCTGTAGGTCCTTAGAGTGAAACAGTGCGCCTATATACAGGGAGTGTCTATATAATTCAGCTGAGCAGTTTTCCTTTTTCCCATATACAGCTTTGTGAATGAAACTCTGGACTATAATACTGAAACTTAGGGCCACATGTATGAATCTGTTTAGGTCTAAAACTCACTTTTTAGGTTACTATGGGCAAAAGAGTAAGTTTTAGATTAAAACAATTTCATACATGTGGCCCTTAGTCTGTACTAGATCAATGATGTAATGAGGCTACTCAACATTTTCTGGGAAAGAACTCTACAGAAATTATAAAATGGAGTTCAGTTATAGACATAAGCATTAAAGGGGTAGTCCAGTTATGAGAAATTCTCTCGTCGGCCGCTGATTGCTAGGTGTGATTTGGCCCTGCACTTGAATGAGGAGGGTGGCACTGGAGCTGCCCTCCTCCTTCCCTGCTATGGAAGTTCTGAGTATAGCTGAGAACACACACACTCGGCTATTCTCAGAACTCCCATAGAAGTGAATAAGGACGGCATTAGCAACAGTCGGATCACACCTAGAAACGAGCGCCCGGCGAAGAGAATTTCCTGTAACAACTCCCCTTTTAAATTAAAAGGGGAAAATGAAAGCAAAAAAACACCTTCATTTTATAATATCTTTGGCACTTTTTTTCTTTCTTGTATGTGTTTTCATATTTTATATAATAAATGTAAAAGATTTAAAGACAACTCACCAGGTTGGTTTAACTGCATGGTGCTCTTACTCCACTGGGAGAGTCCTACAATAGCCACCATCTTCGCTCCAAGACTTGATCTCCTCTTCTTTGTTGTTGTACCACCAGCTGCATCTGTAGATACTGACGTACTCTTCTCTAGGTTGTACATCTCTCCGCTGATGCTGGAGCTGCGGATCACATTCCTGGACGAGGAACTAGCCTCCCCGTTGAACATTTTGGGGAGGAAAGATCTTCACATATGAAGGAAAGCAAAACAGAAAGATTAGATTAGATATCAACTTTCCTAGTAACATACCACAAAATAACACTTGGTCCTGTAACATGGAGAATAAGAACAAAAAACAGTGAGCAAAAAAAGGGGGGCATGTTAAAAAGGGGGCTAAAATTGGGCCGTATTTGGGGTCCGTAATTACCCCCGGGAGTGCGCCAATTAGGGGCCCGAAAACGGCCCATTCTTTACGGAAATTCACAGTTCTCATAGAAACTATGGATTACTCTCCTCTCCCCGCCTGGCAACCCCGGGGGGGGGAGAAAATTGAATGTGAATTACTAGGGGCTATACCGCCGCGGGCATTCAAGTCAAGGGCCCGAAGGCCCCCCCCCGTCACCCCCCCCGCCCCCTTTCCCCCCCCCCCCCGCCCCGCCCCCCCGTCCAAAGGGGCGTAACTGGGGGGGAAATTACGCCCGAAATTTTAAACCGTGGAACATGGGCCTTATGCAAACCCATATTTAAATTATTCATTTTTCCCGTGTTGCCTGGCATCCTAACATCAATGTTGTGCATTATGATCTTTGAGCTTCCTGTAACTACAGCAGTGGATCTGTGGGGGCTAATGCGCAACTATCCAGGTCAATGTTGTAGAACTCAGACGTGATAGATGCATATTATTCAAAAAGAGAAAATGTAGCTGCTTCTGCTAGTATTATTTATGTGATCTTATGCATTATTTATATCTGATGGATTTTGGCAGCAGCTTGAATTATCAGTTTTATGTTCTGTAAGAGATCATCGTATCTCAAGAAATACAATATATCACCATAATTAAACACACTTTATTTAACACGTCTTGTCTTTTCTGCAAGAGCGAATAAAAGAAAATGAGCAAAGAACATTCAAATAAATACAACGGACAGTATTTATAGAAATTGGTGCAGACAATACAGTACATGTGATGTTCAAAATAGCATACATATGTGTACTACAATAATATAAGCTTCACTATTTACTTATTTGTTATACTTGCTGTAATATTTATATAACTGCTCCTATTTATTGTAACACTGTTTGTGGAACTTTAGGCTATGCTCACAGAAGTTAAATTGGGTCGCATTTCGCCGCGTATTGCGCCTTTGCGCTCAAATACAACAAATTTTCCCCCATTCATTACGGTAATCCACAGTTCCATAAGAACAGGTTTTCGCCTCCCTCCAGGGAAAAGTACATGTCAAATTTCTAGCGGGCGAATACGCGGCCTAGTTTTGACAGTGTGTGGGGCCCGGCTGGGCCAAAACCCCCCCGCCCGAATCCCGGGTAATTGCGGGGGGGTACTTATCCCCCCCAATTTTGCCGTTTGAACTTGCTTTAACCCCCTTACCCCCACGTCCAATTTTGACCTTTTTTGATAGAGCCCCCAATTTTTTTAAATCTGCACTTTTTGTGAGAAAATTTTTTAAAACTTTTCCTCTCCATGTGTTCAGAGAATGTTTACTCTGACACAAATTTCTTAAGTTAGTAAGAAATTTAGGTCCATACAACCTTTTTTATTTGTGAAAAATACAAAATATCGGAACATTTTGAAAAATTTGGGCCCCTTTCCAAACTTCTAAAATTTCTGCGTGTAAGACAGATAGTTATTCCACTCAAAATAACTAGCATATACCTAATGTCAACTATAGGTTGGCATTATTTTTTAAATGTCTTTTTTTTTTAAAATTATTAGGAAGCTTAGAAATTTAACAGTAATTTTTTTTTACATTTTCAAGAAAATTTTCAACAGTTTTTTTTTTAGGGATCAGTCCAGTTTTGTTTTGGCAGAAGGCCCGTTGTTAGATACCCCAAAATACTTAAATACCTTAAAATTTTTTAAAAAAGTGTTTAGGAATTTTTTAACCCATTAGGTATTTCACAGAAATTAAAGCAAAGTGGAGGTGAAATTTCAAATTTTCACTTTTTTTTTTTTTTTGCAGATTTTCAATTTTTATCCTTCATTGGAACACGATAGATGTGACCAGGGGAATGCAACCCAACATACTTTCCCCAGATTCTGCCATGTTTAGAGATATCCCATATGTGGTACTAGTGCGCTATTTGGCTCAACCACAAGCCCAAAAGGAGGAGCACCTACCGGGGCTTTGGGGGCTCATTTTATTAAACGATTTTATTTAGGTCCCTTTTAGTTTGTAAAACACACTAAGGGCTAAAACTTTAAAAAAACACCCTATAAGAATCCATATAGAAAATAACCCCTTTGAGGAATAATCCAGGGTGTAGTGGGATATCCCCCCACAGGTGTTAGATAGATGTTTTTTTTGCGTTAGGGGGTGAAAAGACAAAAAAAAAAAAAAATTTTCCTACAATCAGCAATTTTAGCTAAAAAAAAAGTTTCATTTTTACAAAGAATCCTGGAAAAAAAAAAGCACTCCAAATTTTGCATTTGCAAAGCCCCCAAACTACCAGAACAGGGGAAAATTTTTTCAGAAGTCGCCCCATTTTGGATTCCACACCCATCATGGATGTCATCAATTGAAATCTGTTTATAAAAAATGTGTTTTTCTGTCTTCATAGTCTGCTAGCCATAACTTTTTTATTTTTCTGAATACTGAGCTTATTATGGGATGAGTAGACATTTTTATTGGTACCATTATGGGGCACATATGACGCTTTGATCACTTTTTATTAAGGTTTTTGTGAGGCATTTTGAACAAACTACAGCAATCCTAATAGTGTTTTTTATTTTTATTTTTTCCAGCGGTCACTGTGCAGTATAAATGACATGCTCGCTTTAATCAGCAGGTCGATATGATTACAACGATACCCAATTTATATATTTTTTTATGTTTTACTGATTTTACACAATAAAAAAGAAAAAAATATATTTTTGTATCATCACAGTCCGAGAGCCATAACTTTCTCATTTTTCTGTGTATAATGCTCAGTAGTGGCTTGTTTTTTGTTGGATGAGAGGACGTTTTTATTGGCACCATTTTGTCGTTTATCAGAGTTTTTGACCGCTTTTAAATCCATTTTTTGGAAGGTAGGGTGAATAAAATATTGCAATCCTAGTAGTGTTTTTTTATTTATATTTTTAACAGGGCTCACCATGCAGTAAACATGACAAGTTAGTTTTACTTTGTGGATCGATATGATTACGACAATACCCAATTTGTATAGTTTTTTTTTAAGTGCTTTACAAAAATGTGTTTTTATTGTGTGTAACATTTTTTTAAAACATCACTATCTTCTGATACCCATAACTTTTTTTTATTTCTCAAAAAAAAAAAAAAGTTATGGCTAGAAAAGGGCGAATTGATTCAACGAAGTGGAATTTCGTTTAGAATTCAGGAAAACCCGGGTTCGAACGAAGTCGAAGTTTGGGTACTTCGGGTAAACGAAGTGTCTTTTGATTGAAAAAACGCGGCAAAAGGCGTTACATGGGGCAAAGAACCTGGGGGGGAAGGGGGGCAAGCCTCCTGCTTGCAAAGATGAACCCCTCAGAGACGGGCGGGTTTCTTGACGTCACCCCCAATAAAAGCCGGGCGCAAACCTGGGAGCCCAACCCTCCCCAAAAAATTGACGGGGAAGGTGCTGCCGCGGCTGCTTGTAATAGCGCTTACTTTAAAGAACTGATTTTTATACAGCGATTTTTGGGGGTGTCTCAGCTTGTCTCAGAGACCCGCTTCTCTTAACGTTCTATTTCTGATTTTGTGGGGTATTTTGGGAAATTTAAGTCCAGTGGTGTCCAGTGCAGCTGCCCTATACATTTTAAATGCTATCTCTCACAGCACATTGAATATCCAAGGGTGATCTAAGCCTGTTCCTGTTGTATTTCATTTAAAGAAACAGCGTTTTTACAATACAAATACCAAATTCATTTTTGGCTGCGCAATTTTTTTTGCGCAATTTACATCCAGGGTTAATTAAAACGTTGTTTTTGCTACTGTGGTGACTAAAAGAAACCATTTATTTAACCTCCAAAAATACATTTTTCCTGTAGCCCTAATTCACAAGCGAAGGTTTAAATTTCAAGTTTTCCTCTTGTTGTGTAGCGAAAAAAAAACGCCATTGTAACAGGCTACAAAGCTCGTAGTTTTTGGTTGCTCAATTTTTTCGCGCAATTTACATCCAGGGTTAATTAGGGATTGTTCGCTACTGTGGGTGACTAAAAGAAAATTCTTTTTCAAACCCCCAAAAAATACATTTTTCCTAGAGCATAATTCACAAGCGAAGGTTAATTACAAGTTTTCCTCTGTTGTGTTAGCGTAGAAAAACACGTCCATTGTAATATGCTTCATAAGCTCGTAGTTTTTGGTTGCTCAATTCTTTTGCGCAATTTATATCCAGGGGTTAATTAAGTGTTTTTCTCTGTTTATTCTGGTACTAAAATAAAACCATCCTTTGAGTCCCCAACCAAAACAAACAATCTCTTATCACTGTCGCATAATTCACAAGCGAAGGTTAAATTTACAAGTTTTCCTTCTTGTTTGGTAGCTATAAAAAACACGCCAATTGGTAACACCTACAGAAGCTCGTAGTTTTGGGTTGCTCAATTCTCGTTTAGCGCAATTACATCCAATGGGTTAACTAAGAATTATTTCTGCAGTTGTAACCAGTAAAAGAAACTTTGATTTTTCACCAGCCACAAGAAAAATTCTGTGAGCATAATTCTGTATCCGAAAGTTAATTAAGCCTGTTTGTGCTTTTATAGTCAGTAAAATACACAAGTTTTAAACGCCAATACATCCAAGTCATTTTTTTGTCCTTGCCCATATTGTAGGAGCGGAATTTTATATCCAAGGGTTACCCTAGCTTCTTTAGGTGGTTCCTTGGAGTCAAATACAAGTGTGCTGCTTATTTATCATATTACAGATATCTTCATCAAACAGTTCTGTACATCTTTAGAACAAACCAAGACACTGCCTCAGACACCCGAGAGGTTGCAGGCCGTCTCACCGCGAGTGGCGAGGCACAAACCTTCCCCTGAGTGCAGGCCCAGTCGCAGCACAGCAGGGACTCGCAGCAGGGGCTACCTCGGGAGACCATAAGCCGCGTCTGCTAGCCCGTCGTGCTTGACTAGCAACCCAAATGTGATTCTGATAGTTATCAAGGTCATCTCTTCTCCCAATGAGACATGCTGACAACACCTGACCCAGAGATCGGTGGAGACCCTCAGACACAACATTAGTTGGCATGAGCCGGTAGCAGGGTCAAGGCGGTCCCTCACCGTTCCTCAACCCGCATTCTGTCACCATCCGTTCCCTCACCAGAAATCTACTAATGGTGGTTATATTTTTTTTTCCCCCCCCCCCCCACCCCCCCCCTGGCTCAGTGCCACTAATACGAGGATAGAACAATTTTGAGAAGGGCATCAGCAGCTAACTATGGCAGCAACGAAATGGGGCCAACTATCCCTGCTTCTTGCAGTAGGCGCAAAGTAGATGAGAGGAGTGGAAATGGAGTCATGTTGTGAGGGGTCAGCCTCTGCATTACCCAACGTCCAGTGATGCGAGCGACAGCATACGATGAAACACAGAATAGATGATATGTAGCAACCGCACTGTGTGGTGCCCTGGGTAGGCAATCTTTCATCATCGACAGGAGAAGAAGCTCAGCTTGTCGCGTCAGGCAGCTCGCCTGAAGCAGCTATGGGTTGTGGCCGTGATCAGCAGTGTACAGCAGTGTGAGGTCGGGAGCAAAGCGGCCCACGGGTAAAAAGCACACTTCGCATGTCCAAGAAAGGTACACTGGCAAAGGGCTCACGAGGCAGCGCGGGAACGTACGTCACGCATGCGGAGCATTCGGCGTAAAAATCCGTACTAGCTACGGTGGGTGTGGCAGTTCTTTGCTAACAACACCGGAGAGCCGAATATGTATAATGTAGAATCTTGTGGGTCTGTGGGTCAGAAGGTGAAGCGTGGCCAGGAGCTAAAGTTGAGCACCTACGGCCCTGCGTCAACACATGCAATACGTCACCATCCGTGGCCTGATGGGAGAACGTGTCATCAATGTGGTGGTCCATCAGCCTAGCACGAGCAGCACAGCAACCGCCCAGTGGCACGCATATGCCAGTGCAAGCCATGTCAAGGCTCCACCACCTCTGCAAGGGGACGTTCTCTTTGACAATACAATCTCCCGGTCCAGATGCTCCTGCTCCTCTTACACATGGTCCAAGCAGTCCGTTCGAGCGAGAGCGATGCAAAGAGACAACCAATATGCGTCCAACCATCCTAACGGTGCAGCACTGTACCGTAGCCCTTGCTCAAGGTTGTTGTACTCGCAGTCCCTTCCCTTATCCAAATTGTGGACTCTCAGCACCCCAATCAGAGAACTAATGCTTTGTGCGCCGACCGAGATGGAAGTTCCAAGCCTAAATTCTTATTCCTAAAAGGCAGTACCACACTTCATAAATATGATAGAACCAAATGTGGCCAGATTCCTTTGAGCTTATCGTTTTGTTCCAAGCGTGCACGCAGCGCGACGTCTGGACTGTAACTACTCAAGACATACAATGTCCTTTACATAGCCCACTGGGAGATGTGTCTTCCTTCGCAGCACACCAACAACTGAGGAGACCAGACGCCGCTTTCCCTCCCCACGAGTTTTGTTCAAACCTCGTCTCCTGCGCCAATGTCCCCCTCTCCCCACCACCCCCTCCAGCTCAGCCTCCCACCAAGTACTTGGCTTCCGTCATACCACATTGTATGGCACATGCCGGTGTCGACGCCACCATCTACGACCTTGCTTGCTACGGCGAACGAAGTCAACTAGGGGAGGAACTGCGCGCGTCAGCAGAGATAGAAATCGATTTTGGCTTTCCTCCCTCACCCAACTGCAAATCGAACCATAGGTGACGGACCACTAGGGAGTCACCATGGTGTCCTCTTGCTGCACCCAAGTCGATTCCTGTGCACCCCTGCATTGCGCATGTTTACAACTGTCTGGTGGTAACAGGTGCCTGAAGTCTTCACGAGCATCAGAGTATTCTAGAAAACATGGCCAACACCGGTGTCATTGCACATCATCCGATTTCCTACAACAGCCACTGGAACACCCTCCTCGAGTTACTGACAGCGTTAAAGAACACCTCCCCAACACAACTCTGATATACACATGTTTCCACCCATTGAAATTCCAGCCTGTATCATGTTGACCGACTTTTGTATGAACAAGAAAGCTGCCATAACGATGCTTTTGATGATTCCAGAGGGACAGAGTACTCCCCGTTTTAAGATTTGATGTCAGCCAGTGGCAAGCTCATCGCTGACCACCTCCGTTTGTTCTGAGGCCAGTCTGAGGAGGCCAACGTTTTATTTTGTCAGTGTGCCAGGACTACGGATTAATAAACTCATTCCACTGCCTATCAACTGTCCTGAGAACACGATCGGAACAAATCTGTCTGAGGGCAAGGACTAGGAGAACGTGGCGACTACATCTCCGCGCCACATGTATCCGGTGGGGACAGAAATGGAGCGAGAGGACATGAGCAAAGCTATTTGTCTGGTGAAATGAGTGGATTTTTCTACCAGCTGGAAAAGAGAGAGACTGAGCAGCTGGAGAGGTAGATGAGAGGAGGAAGACGAAGCGATGACCCCCAAAGCCACCAAGGCAATATACAGTGCGGAAAGGAGGCAGGGACCCCACTGAGTTCACTTGGTGCAGATGCCCGCAGCACAATGCTTGAATATTTTCATGGCTACTGACAGCCGAATAGTCAGAATGTTAATGACATCCGGCAAGGATATTCTGGCGCTCCACCCTATAGGAATCCCTCGCTAACCTGTCCCAACAATGGGAGCCCTTTTCCCAGCTATTGAGAGAAGAGGACAATCTCAAATACTATAGGTGAAATTCTCGCGTATCAGTTGCCGCTGCCTAATAGGATCGCATCTCCCTCCTCTGACAGGGTCTGGTGGCCTACTTCGACAGCGACTCTGCACCCCAGTTAGAAAAATCCGCTACTACAGGCAGACCAAACTGGATGTGGCCGCTAAACTTGCCGATTTGACAGTGAGAAGCTGACCTGCCCGGCCAGTAATGTGGCATCAGAGCAGGTGTTCAGATGCGGCATGGGCCATCGTACCCCAAGAGAACCCGCTTAACTCCCATGGGAAATTGGGTACAGACTGACCTTTGTCAAGAGTGATGTCAGGTGTGGATCGCCAAGGAATTCCCACATCACCTAATGTCACTTAGGTAGATCAGACTCAATCACCTTGATGCCTCCCTCAAACTGTGACGCGCATGAGTCTGGGGTTCAAACTACCTGCCTCACCCACTACTTCATATGCCGCCCCCGCCTATGCCACACACTCTGCGGACAAGTTTCCCATCTGCCACCATGCCATCTTTTACCGCAGGGACTGAGGATATTAGACACCCACCTCCACACTTCTGTCATTGAGTTGTCACTTTAATGACCTTCAATTAGGCTGCTGATGCTGAGGTGCCGTACAATCCACAGGTGTCCTGATAGACCCTCTCTGATCACCATCCAAGCTGCTTGGCCCAAGCCGTCACCATCCCAACTCTCGGTCATTGTGCCACTCTGATGCCATACTCCACAGTTTCTCTGACGCACCTCTCATATGTCCATTGTGCCCACTGGTACTGACCGAATGTGATTGCCTAGTCCACGTCATGTCACCTCACTCTCTATCATTGTGCAACTCTGGTGCCCTAATACTGTTTTGCCACCTCCATAATGATCATTGTCCCCATGTCTGACTCTCTATGCTCTGCGCTGCCGTGTGCCCTCCTACTACTGTTCCATTGTGGCCCCTGTGCCTAATAACTGTTTTTGCCACCGATCCAGAATAGTACCATTGATTCACCACTTCTGAACCTCATGCTGCGGGCCGCCGTCCACTCCACTCTTCTGTCATTGGCTGCCATTACTGTTGGCCATAACTCCAGTTTATGCGCGCACCTCCAGAAAGTCATCTGTCCACTGTCTGATACTGACCTCATCTTGCTGCCACTGCTCACCGCCACTCTCTTCATTGTGCAACTCTGTGCTAATACTGTTTTTGCCACCCACGCCAAATTCTCTCTCTCCACTGTCTGACCTCAGGCTGCTGCTCCCTGCCCTCCGACACGTGGCTGGTGCCACTCTGTGGCCTAAAATACTGTTTTGCCCAACTCCAGAATTCATTGTGCCATTATTTGTGCCACTGTCTGACCTCATGCATCCTCGCCCCGCCTCTACTCCACCTCTTCTGTCAATTGTGCCACTCTTCTCATACGACAGTGTGGTCCCACCTCCAGAATGTTCATTGTCCACTGTCTGGACTCATGCTTCTGCGCCCCCGTGACTCTACAACACTGTGACATGTGTGCCACTCTATGCTGATCCATGTTTTTGCCACCATCAGTATGACATTGTGCCACGCATGACCGCATACTGCTGTTGCATGCAACCTCCACACTGTCATTGTGCCACCTCCTCTTGACCTCAGCGTTTGGCTAGCTAGCTGTAACTCAAGATATGTCATTGTGCCAGCCTGTCCCTCCATACTGTTTTGACACCTCCAGAATGTCATTGCCCACTGTCTGACCTCAATGCTCAGACCGTCCGTCCCACCTTCGCCACTCTATCTGTCATTGTGACCCTCGTGTGGCTAACTACTGTTTTTTGCCACCAAATCCCGAATGTCATTGTGCCACCTCTGACCTCATGCTGCTTGCCCAAGTCACCATCCACTACTCTGTCATTGTGCCACTCTGTGAGCCTACTCCAGTTTTTTCCACCTCCAGAATGTAATTGTGCCACTGTCCTGCCCTCAGTACTGTCAGCCACCAAATCTGGTCACCTCCACGTCTATGTCACAGTGCCACTACAGTGTCCTACTTACTGTTTGGCCGACATCCAGATGTCATTGTGGTGCCACTAGTCATGTCCTCTTTGCTGCATCCGTGGTGCCGTCACCTCAACTCTCTGTCATTCGCGCGGCCGCACTCTTCGGCCTACTACTGTCTTTGCCACCTTCACAGAATGTCATTGTGCCACTGTCTGGAGACCCCCTCATGCTGCTGTCAGCCGTGACCTCCGAAACATCATTGTGCCACTCTGTGGCCTGCTCCTGGTTTTTCGCCAACCTGCCAGAATATCCATTCGTCGCCACTAGAGCTGACCTCATGCTGCTGCCGCCGTGTCCCTCCTCACTAGGTGTCACTGTGGTCCACTCTCTGACCTCATGCTGCTGCTGCTATGACCTCCACTGTCTGTCATTGTGCAAACTCTGTTGCCTACTACTGTTGCCACCTCCAATGTCATAGTGCCACTCGTCGAAGACCTCAAGCTGCTGCGCAGTCACCTCCACTCTCTGTCATTGTGACACTCTTTGGCTACTACTGTTTTTAATTGCCACCATACCAGAAAGTCATTGTAGCATTCTCTACCTCGCAATAGAGGCGACCGCCCCGTCACCTCCACTCTCACCATGCATTCATTCAGGCCACTCTTTGGCCTACTCCAGGTGTTTATGAGCCACAACTCCTGAATCTGTCATTGTGCCACTGCTCTCCCCATGCCTGCTGCAATAACCCCGTCACTCCCACTCTCTTCATTGTGCCACCCTGTGGCCTACTACTGTTTTGCACCTTTCCAGATGTCATTGTTGCACCTTCTGACTCCATGCTGCCAGGACTCCACACTGTGTCATTGTTCCACTCTGTGGCTGGGAGGTGGCCTACTCCAGTTTTTTTGCCCACGCTCCAGAATGTCAGTGGGAGTGCCCTGGGTCTGGGACCTTAGGGCTGATGCCATCCGAATCACCATCCACTCTCTGTATCATTGTGCCACTCTGTGTGCCTTACTACTCACTTTTTTGCACCACTCCAGAATGTCATTGGTGCACAGTCTGACCTCATGCTGCGTGCTCCGTGACCTCCACACCGTGTCCATTGTCCACTCTGTCTACTCCGTTTTTGCTGTCACCTGCCAGCAATGTCATTGTGCCACTGGTCTGGACCTCATGCTGCTGCTGTGGCTGCATGCCGGGACAACCTCCACACTGTGTCCATTGTGCACTCTGTGGCCTACTTCCTGTTTTGGCCCCTCACAGAAGTGTCATATGTGCCACTCGCCTGACCTCATGCTGCTGTGGCGGCTGCCATCACCTCCACACTCTGTCACTGAATTTTCTGCCAACTAGCCCTCACTGTTTTTTTCCACTGTCGCAGCCATGACTTTACAAACTACATTCCCCGTCAGTTTTTGATCATTTACTTGCCCTTTTAAGTGCCCATGGAATTTTTATAGTAAAGCGATTCTAAGCAGCGGCGGCAGTCATGTGCGGTCACTACTAAAACCAACCATTGAATGAAGACCAAACCAAGCTCCCTCGGCATATTTAAGCATGCACAACGTGTCACAGACAAACCGGCAGGCTTCTGGTGCAGCCTTGAAATAGCAGTTTTTATTAACAGCGATTCGTCCCAGAAGTAGCTCCTCGGACGGACCGATTTATTCTTTTGTCGAAATTGGGCGAATTCACCGTGATACCGAATTATTGAGAAATTCATACCCATCTCTAGTTTATGCTATCACGAACGATAGCTGATGCATAAATATTGTTTTACACAATAAAAACACAATAAAGCAAATAAAAACACAAACATTGGCACCAATTAAAATGTCAATTCATCTCAAGATAAAATGACATTTTAAATGGTGCAACTTTCGTGTTTATATGAGTTTTTGATCACTTATTATTTAATTTTATGTGCTGCGGGATGAACAAATAACGCAATTCTGTGATCGTTTACTTTTTTTTTTTACAGCGTTCACCGTGCAGATTTATTAACATGACAGATTTATAGGGTAGGTCGTTATGCACGCGGCGGTACCAAATATGTGTACATTATTTTTTATCTTTTTTGGGCTGATTGCCGTTTGTAAAGGAGAAGAGGGCGATGTACGTGTTTTTATTTTTTTTTTTTTTATAAACTCATTTTTATTGGATTTTCACATATTCATGGTACAAAAACAAATTTGAAAAGGTGATAATGAACAAGTTGTCTTACAAAGTATTTATCCAAAACAAAGAAACACGTTTCAAATAATCCCCAAAGAACATAAGAGCCTCCGGCACCCCTGAGATCAGTTAAGCTTTTTGTGCAGAAACTATGCATTGATCTAGACCCTTGTATCGGGAAAGTAGTTACCCCCAGTCCCACCCTCCGCCTCAATATTTACACTTTCCCTGCTAGATTCACCGCAGATTTTAGAGGTCAGGATGAAAACGTTGCGAGTCTGTGCGGAGATCCCGGCTGTCATCTCGTTTGTGTTTTACTTTTTTATGTTTATTTTTTTTTACCTTTTCATATTTTTTTTTTCTTTTCCCCATAAGAGACTTGTATCGGTGATCTTCAGATCACTGATACAATAGGGATCAGTACATAGCAGAACTGCTTTGTACTAGCTCTATGGCAAATGTCACTCAATATGCCCAGCCATGCCCACAGAGCACTGCCGGGCATGGTGATGTCATAGACAGCCCATAAGCGATAGGGCTTCCGGGCTGTCAGGTAAGTAGAAACAGTGGCGATCGTGCCACTGCTGCTGCGAGGGAAGATAGAAGGAGGTCCCTCTTTCTGTCTTTCCCTTAGCTGTGGCGATCCTGATAGATTGTGGCAGCTAAGGGGTTAATCACCCACGACCAGAGCTCACTCCGGTGATAATGATGCAGCATGAGGCAAGTTATAATATACAGCTGGCCCCATGTCATGATCATGCGGGCCCCGCTTGAGAGCCCACACGATTTCCAATATGTACCGGTACATCCAATGCCTTGAAGGGATTAAAGGGTAATTTATGCTTCACTGATTAACTTTAAACATGTAAGGAACAGTAAATAAGGACTATTACTAAATATATTGATTTTCACATTTTGCTTCTCTTCAGAGTTAGGAGCAGATCAAATCTCTTGCTTTAGCACCTCTCTCTAATTTCTGGCTGAATCGGTTGCCAGGATGGTGATGTCACTCCCTGCTGTGTTCCTTATCTTGAAAGACAGGGACGTTAGTAACAGACACGTTTTACACTGCACTACAGATTACAAACCTCCTGCTCACATGTCACTATCAGGATGAACTAGGAATAGCAGAGCTGATATGCCAATTACTGTTATAGAATCGCTCACTATCTATCCACTATCTATCCAGGAAGTGTGAGTCTGAAGCTGCCTGTGGCTCTGTATAACAGCAACACCTTTAAGGCTGGGTTCACATGTTGCTTTTTAATTGCATTTTTGTTGCATTTCTCAACTGCATCAAAAATGCATACAGAAAAAACACGCTTTTTTTTAGAATGCAAGTATTTTTATAATAAACTTAAGGGGTTTATCCACTTGACTGTTTCACTGAGCCTGTTCATCTTTGCTAGCCCTGGGCTCCCACTTCCTGTTCAAGCTGTGGGTGGTTTTATAGCAGTGATTGACATTTCAGCTCTGCTATTACTAGCCGAGTCTGGACATTGGTGATGGAGGGGTATTACCAGCAGTGCACAAGGCTACAGAGCTCTAAAGGATTAAAGTTTGTCAGTAAAATGATAAACAAGCTCCTGTGCTGCAGATAAAATACAGCAGGGAATCTTGCCAGGACTTGTAGAGCAGAAAGATGGTCGGTTATCTAGGAAACCTTCTGTAAACAAGAGGAGATAAAAACTGCTTTAACCTAGAAATGAAGCAAAATCAGAACAGCAATGTATTTAGTAATAGTCTTCACTTACCTTTGCCTACATGTTTAAGCTATTCAATGGGGTAAGACTACCCCTTTAAATTTGAGACATAGGTTTAATTTGGATTTTTTTAAAAAAATTGTTTTTTTTACTGCTGAAAAAGTTTTTAGTGCATTTGTAAGATCGCGGGAATGGTATGGTTAGCACTCCCTTCTGGTTCTTTTCAATTGCGGGGAGAGACGATGTGGGACTCTGGTGATGAAGTGTACCGGCGTAGAAATAACACAGACCAGACAACAGTTAACCGGGAGAACTGTGGCTTTACTTTCCTTTACTTCCTCCAGCAACGACACTTGTAGCACAATCCAGTCGTCCACATTGAGTCCCAGCTAGCTCCAGTAGCACGCACTCATCCAGCAGTTCCAGAGGGGGCTCTCTCTAGCTCAGCCTCACCGCTCTACCCTGAGTGACCTTCCGTGGATTCTCCACTCAGCTCAGGGGGGGGCTACCTTGTACTTCAGCTGCGTTCTCGGCCTCTCTTGCCCTTCACTCCAATGTGCTCCCAGCTAGAGGCGAAGCTCTGCCCACAGCTCCTGCCCGGCTTACTTTGCTGTAAAACGAATAACTATTTACAAGTCCAGCGTTCCTAAGGCTTCCTCCTTGCCTTCCATTCAAATCTGCCTCCTCTCATCTCCAGCCGGAATGATGAGAGTGATACTTCCTGCCCACAATCCTGTTGCAGAATCTCCAACAGACTCCTCTTGGCAGACTCCCCCTGAGTTACTACATGTCTCTATTTATCTGAATCCCCCCTGCTAGGAACTAACCCTGCTTCTGCTTCACAGAGTTTCATCTCCCTATTGGCTGAGGGTTATGATGCTGCTGTTACCAGGCAGACTACAACTGGGGAAAGAACTTCAAAGTTAACCTATAGCTTGCTGAATCTAATATTACTATTACTGCTATACCTAAGTCTCTACAATACAATTTACACTACTTTCCTAGATAGAGATATCTACAGCTTTGCACATCCTACACATTTAAAAAACACAACTTGTGAACCCAACCTAATGGTCAACTTTTAGCAGGGTTACACTATTAGATAATTCTGCCAAAAACTTTCATACCTCAAATTCTATGACATAGTACTTGATAATAGTATCATTTCCATGAGAATTGATTCAGAAAGGATTTTTTTTTATAAAGTACCCCATCATAGTTATTACAGCTGACCCAAGACAAGGCAATTTTAATGCATAACATTTGTTATATATTGTGCCCTTAGGTGTTCGTACAGTAGCATAGCTATAGGAGGGGCAGAAGGATGCAGTAGTTGCTCATAGCCCCAAGTGCTACGGTAGAGATTATATTTATTATGCTGTCAGTGGCAATATATTACTATAAATATATCATTTTAATTCTCTATAGTTCCCTCATAGCAGGATGTTATCACATACATAGGTCGTCATGTTAGGTCATTTATCTTTATCGTTTGTTAGGTTGTGAGCCCAGGATCTACTCTAGCAGTACCTGTGAGTCACTTGTCTTCCCCTACACAGTATGGTATGGGAAACATATTAAAGTTGGGGGGTTTCTGAATTAAAGAATGCTAAATAAAATTTAGAGGCGTTGTTACATGCTTTATTATTCAAGAAACATTTAGGCAAAAACAACATATACTCAATCCTAGGATTAAGCAGCATTGTGCCACAACAAGAATGAAGCTCATACTGTTCTATATTTGCATTTATAATACCTTACGATACCTTACCTGCTGATATAGTCATTTGGTAAACCACAGAAGATGTCAGCGAACAGTCTTATTGTGTTTAAATTAAGGTACCAGGCCCTGACCAATTTTGCAATGGTTATGAATTAGATCAACCACAGAAAAATCTAGATAATAGGTCATCATAAAAATTGAACAAAAACACATAAAAAGAGTAGAATGACTTTGTAGGAGATAAAATTTTTCTCCCTAGTTTAACCCTATATGTTGAGAAAAAAAAAAGTTTATCCCTACCTGTAAAATCGAAGCAACTGCCCTGATAAGGACGACCCCAACCAGGAACCTAGCCCTAACAAGATAACTTTATTAGTGGATAACACCAGGGAACACTCATTTTGGTGCCTGAAAAGTTGGAGCCGTTTTTTGAGTATGTTTAGGGTGCCGATTCTGAAAATGACACCTGTTTTTTCCTATTAGCTCTAGTTTTTGAGATCTGACATTGCCACCTTACCAAGTATATGCTGCTAGAAATAGAGGTCACTCAATAAAGAAATGTTGGCAATTCATGTGGAACAGAAAAGACTAATTTTAGAGCATTTAAAGAACACATGCAGACAAAAACATGAATGTGCATGAGCAAACTCAGTTCTTTTCATCTGCACTACATATTTATACACAAATTAAATCACAAGAGCAATGTAGAATCATGTAATCAATATCTCATAAACTAGAGCTACTAAAACAAAATAGATGGTATTCTCAGCAGCACTCAAATACCCAGAATAAGGTCAACATTTTTAGGTTTAAAAAAAAAATTTTTTTTTGTTCCCCAGTGTAATACATATTTTGTCCTATATTAGCCAGATGAAGTCACACAAGTTTTAACAACTCTTAGTGAGAACACCAATCCTAAAACTACCCGTGTTTAAATTAATCATACAAGCATTTATATGTACCACATCTACGTACATGTTTACTTTATCTATACTTAGATGCATCCCTGTGCTTCATGTCCTATAAATGAACAATAGCCTTTTGGTCCTGGTTTTGACTTCCAATATCTAATCGACTTATCTAAACATCTTTTGACCCTGGCTTGTCTCATGGCTCATTTCCGGAGAATTACTTGAATGTTTCTTCTACCTCCCTCAGTTATGTTCTTGACTACAATATCCCCTTAATCTTGATTGTCCACTTAAATTATAATGATTAGATCAAGCCCATGTGTGCGCAAGTAATAACCATAGAAGATATGATGAATACAATATGAAACAGATACCACTGATTGATAATATGTCCATAAGGTTTCCATCAGGAATCTTTCTTTTCTACAGGAAAGAACTGCAGCAGAGGAGCATCCTATTTTGACTGTCAGGTAGCAATGATGTAACAGAACCCAATGCTAGAGTGAAGAGAACATGCTTGTAAGCCAACAGCTGTCCATACTGCCCAAAACACAGGCAGCTTGAAATAGTTGCAGGTTTCCATGTCTCTGTAAGATGTGTAATGCCCTAAACACCCTGTAAAATTGAGCTGGGCAGGGCTGGACAACGGGTAGGTAGAGCTAGACGTTTGCCTAGGGCGGTTACCTCTGCCTGCAATAAGGGGATGCAAGAATGTATGTAGCGGGCTCAGAAGCTGAGCACACTCCATACAGTGAGAAATTACAGCGTACTATGTATTACTTTAGAAATCATTAGTACAGACAGCCCAGCAGACCTGGGGCTCCGCCACTATACAAGGCTGCTAAAGAGTATTGTTAAAGGGAATCTGTCACCAATTTTTTTTTTACTTATTAAATCAAGACTCTGATCCATATTCTTTTCTTCTCAGTCGTTTTTATTTCCTGATTGTAGATTTCTCTATTCGGCCGTCTATATATGATTGTGGGGAAGACATTCTTGCTTGCACTGCTTTAACAGCAGTCAGAGAGATACTTTACAGCAGCTTCATGCACATAGGAGTCTTAAGACAGTTTCTGTCCCAGAGGCTTGTATAGGAGGCTTTTCACTGTGAAGGGAGGGGAGAGGGGGAGCTGTGACATCTCCTCTTGTGACTGTTGGATTCTGTGTTATCTGTACACAATGGTGTCTCCTTTCAGCTTGATCCTGCTTTTACTGATAATGAGCAGACACTGAAAAGCTCTCTAAACAGAACAGGAAGTGTCAGGTGATTATTAGGCCTAGTGGCCAAAGTGAAAACTGCAGGACTTTAGAATTATTAAAAAAAACATAACCAAAAATTCCTAAAAAATGTGTTTAACATAAAAATGTGAGTTAAACAATAAGACAATTTTTGTTGACACATTCCCTTTAAAGAGCAGCTCCCTTAGTAGACTCCTCCTCCCCTCCAGGAAACCGTGCTTGGCCTCAGTGACATGAATTACAACAGACTCTACCCATTGCTGCAGCTCAGAAGTTGTGCACAGAGGTCGGGCTGGTGGAGGAGGGGTGTCTACATTGCCGGAGAAGAAGCTCAGTCCTGCCATGTGGCCAATCCCTCTGTCTTCACAATACTTCTGCACTCCCTCAATGCTGCATGAGTGAGCCAGCTAGACTTATATACACTTATACATATATAGATGTATGATGTTTGTATGTATGTAGCATCTATTTAAATAACCAGTATTCAGTGTGATAGGGGGATGCTCCCACAAAAAAATTGGTATAATCTATTGTGTTAACAATCAAAGAATTGCAGTCCACTAATATCAGTGATATCACTACGTGTCTGGCGTGTAAGTGGTGTATGCAGAAAGAGTCTGGCGTGGAAGTGGTGTAAGCGGGAAGTGACTGGCATGGGAGTGGTGTAAGCGAGAAGTGTCTGGCATGGGAGTGGTGTATGCAAATAGTGTCTGGTGTGTGTAGCATGTGAGTGGTCTATGTGGGAACTGTGAAGCGCGAGTGGTCTATGCAGAAAGTGTCTGGTATGTGAGTGTGAGTGGTGTATGCGAGAAGTGTATAGCTTGTGAGTGGTGTATGCAGAAAGTGTCTGGCATGTGAGTGCTATATGCGGGAAGTGTCCATCACGTGAGTGGCATATGTAGGAAGTGTCCGGCACGTGAATGGTGTATGCGGGACATGTCCACTGTGTGAGTGGAGTATAGCTAACTTCTCGGCCTCTTGGCTAAGATCAAGTGTAGTATCTGTTGTCATCAGTCTCCCTTGCGGTTTAGGTGGGGCCGCTATGGGGGGGTCTGTGTCCGAACGGAGAACCACACTGGGGGTAGGGAGGGGGTGTACGCGGTTTTGCTTGAAAGACAGCAGCCGTAGGTGACCCCCGCCTCAGGATGGAAGCCAGGATGGCTTGAGGGGACTATGAAGCCCTAGGAGTGATGTGCCCCAGGAATGACAAACCTGGGGTGCCCGAACTCACTGGGTGTAGGGAGCCCACATGAGTTTGGCACATTTGCATGGCACTTAAACTTTCACTGTCCCTTTGAGCACACATCCTTATTCCCCGGCGTTCTGGCTAGGAAATAGGGAATTTTTTATCATTTCCGGCCGGATGTCCGGGCAGTACTCACTGCGCACATTCACTTTATTTAATTTTTTTTTAACGTCACAGTGTGTTCTAGTGTGTCCCTTTTTGTGTGTTTGGATTTTAGGATGCAGCACCCTTTTGGGACCCTCCTGAGGTCTATGGGGAGAATGTGTGGCCATTTGGTTCATTTCTCCCCTGCAAACCCCGGCACTCTTCGGAGTCGGCCACCTGGTGAGCACTTGGTCGAAGTTTGGTGTGGCAGGCCATTCTGACGCCAAGTGTGAGCTTGTAGAATCGATCTGCTTCGGCAATGGGACCATTTGTGTGACCTCATGCAGACACCTTCTGGCTCGGTGAGGGAGCATCTAGTTCTCCCTCTGCTTTGGCAGGGGAGAATATGTTTTGTGTATCCCTGTGCAGGTACCTTCTGGTCCGGCAGGGATATATTCTCGTTCTAGGTTTGTGGGGGCCCATTACTTTTAAGTATGGGTCTGTGATAGACCATATCCTTAATGCACTGTTTTAGTGTGGCACTAGTGTTGTACTTTTCTTTGTGCATTATGATGTTTGTTGCACGTGTTTAGGGCATAAAAAAAAAAAATCTGTTCTTATCAGTCCCCCTGGCAGGGAGGGTGGCATCACGAAGGGGGCACTGTGTCCGAACGGAGAAACACACTGGTGTGGATTGGCGTGTACATGGCTACTTAAAATAAGAAGTAGATTCGTAGGTGGCTCCCCCTCTCAGGATCGAAGCCATGAGGTTCGGAGGGATTTTGAAGCCCTGTGCAATGTGCCCCAGAATTGATGACCCTGGGGTGCCTGAACTCACTGGGTGTGGGACCCCACTTGAGTGATGTCAAATTTGCACGCACTTTAACTTTCACTTCCCTCGAGCACACGTCATTATACACTGACATTCTGGCTAGGACATAGGGAAATTTTTATAATTTCTGGCCGGATGTCCAGGCAGTATTTCACTGTGCACATCAACTAAGTTATTTCATTTATTTTTTTCACATCACTGTGTGTTCACGTGTTTACATTTTGTATGTAGGATCGAAGGATGCAGTACCTTTTGGGATCCTCCTAAGGTCTAGGAGGAGAATGTGTGGCCCTTAGGTTCCTTTCTCCGCTGCAAACCCCGGAACTCTGCGGAGTCGACCACCTAGATGGCACGTTGGTTGACAGTTTTCAGATGTCAAGTGCAAGTATTTGGGTCTCTATCCGCTTCGGTGGTGGAGCCCACCGATTGTGACCTCATGCAGATGCCCTATGGCTCGGTGAGGGATCTCTTTCTGCTTCGGTAGTTGAGATCATTTTGTGTATCCTCGTGCAGGTACCTTCTGGTCCGGCGTGGAAACATTCATTCTAGGTTTGTGGGGACCCATTACTTTTAAGAATGGGCCTGCGATAGACCGTATCCTCAATGCACTGCTTTTGTGTGGCACTTTTGTTGCACTTTTTTTGTGCATTTTGGTGTTAGTTAGCACGTATTAGGGCTTTAAAAAAAAAAAAATAGCTAACTTCTTGCAGTGAGATAACTTATCTCAGAAGGCCCTGAAAGAGCAGGCCCCAAGAATGATGGGCCCAAGGTACTCCAATCCGACACAAACTATTTAGATGCCGTGGTTAACGCAACTGCAGCATCTTATCAGTTATGCAGAGGGGCACCTCCCAATCAGCTCCCCATGACACAAGTGCGTGATGCTGACCAGATATTTTTTTGGTCACTTTGTCATCCCAAAAATTAAAATAAAAAGTAACAGGTATCTGTGTCTGTAAAAGACCTATTAATATTTAACCTTATATATCCTGATGAACACCATAAAAAATTACCCATTGCCAAATTATGTGATTTTTTTTTTTGGTCTTCTTGCCTTTCCAAAAATTGGAAAAAAAGTGACCAAAAATGGAACCAATAAAAACCACACTCTAGTCGGCAAAAAACAAACCCCCATACAGGTCCATAGACTGAAAAACATGACATAATTTCACCTAGCTGGGGAGGGCACTTTTGAATGCAATATGTGTCAGTTAAGGGCCAGAGATTTATTTTTATTTTATTTTCTTCGGGGTGGGAGGGGGGGCATCAAAGTGCCTTGTCCCGAACCCGGTGCTTGGTATGGGAGAATCCGCTATGACTGGTCGAGATGATTCCAGTGTGCAGCTTCTCCCTGCCCTGCTCAGCTTAAAGAGGTTATTCCACCATAGACATTCATCACTAATCCACACAGTGGGTGATAAATGGCTAATTGTTGGAGGGTCCCACAGCTGAGACCACCACAGATAGCTAAAATAAGGGCCATATGTCCCCTCCTCAATATGCCTGCACTGCGAGAAAGTATTTGAACAAAGCAGTGGCCGAACTTTTAAAGGCTTTGTGACTGTTCCCTTTAAAGGGTTGTTCCACAATAAAATATAGATGTCTTACATGACATACAATATATGCTTAAAACTTGATTTCAAATGGTGCTTTTGTGCGGAACCATGTTGTGATTTGGCGACCTTTGCTGTTCTTTGTATCCCCCTTCAAAACAAGCTCAGAATGTTTTTAGTGCTTGTAAGGAAAAGCTTCTTCGAGAGCGCAAATTTTTGTTTGCTGCATGCACAATAGCAGTACTCACTCCATTGCCAATAAACAAGAGGATTCAGAAAATTTAGGACTGATTACTAAGCATGTGTGCCCTTCTGACACAAAAACACATGGTAGAGGCAATTAAATGAACCCCGGGGGGGAAAGCCAAAGCAAATCTGTGACAATAACCTTGAGAAACAGGAGCATTTTCTTCATTGATTCCAACTAAAAAAAATTCCACTTTCACACTTATTTAACAGAGTAAGCCCTGGTTCCCATCAGCATTGGAGGTTCCTTTCGGAATCTTCGTCGCTAGTTCCGTCAAAAATTATGGAAAAAATAGAAACAGCAAGTTGCGCATTTATTCCTACTAAAACAATGAAACAAAATGGCAGAGACGCGATAGACCCATTGAAGTCAATTGGGTCCTTCTGGTGCCATTATTTCTCCGTTGTGAAACGAGTCCATTTGCGTTTGTGTGACTAAGCTTCGAAACAGAACCTCTGACAGGCCTAAGGTCCCATTCACATCAGATTTTTACCATCCGCCAATCATTTGAATATCCTGGACCCATAAACTACTATGGAGAAAATGTGTTTTTGTGGAGGATGAAAAAGGGTAGACCACCACGCTTTTTTGTCTTTTTTAAAACGAGCACACGACGCATACATTTTTTTTCAATACGAGAGTCTATAGAAAACATGTGCAAGCTTTACATGTGCTCAAGAGATTTTTTTTTCCCATCAATAATGGGAAAGAAAGGAACCTTCAGCTAAACACATCTACAGATTCCACCTTCAATGTATACATTTTTCTGAAAACTGGGGGAAAAACATTTGTATACATTTTTGGTCTTTAACAAATTAGCCTGTTACTTGTTTATGTTATGTTATGTTTATGGAGACTACAATGAAGCGATGAGAATGGGGCATAAATTAAAAGGATTTTCTCACTGCGAAGATTTAGGGACAGGTAATTGACTTTCTCTAAACACATTGCTCTTTTGATATTGCCCTGGTCAGGAGATAAGATAGATTTTACCTGCTCTGAGTGCACATAAGTGTCTCTAGGTTACTGTTTAAATTTCCCTTCCTGATTAGATAGATAGCAGGAGTGGAAATCATCATGGCGGGCAAGGAGCACGTCTTTTTTTTTTTTCTAACGGGATTAGATTTGTTTAATTGTTTACCTGAAAAGCACTTATGCCTCACTTATGTAATGCTTAGCTAGGAAGAGCAGAGCTGATATGTTTAGTCACTGCTATAGAACAACACAACAACCTGACCAGCAAGTATCAGTCTGCAGTGTCCTACGACTCCATGAAACAGCATGGTGGAGAAATATCTACTGATATAATTCCTTTAAGATGTCAGACTGTATAGCCTAAAGTACATCCTGATCATCATTTTTACGTATGAAGCCCATGGTGTTCCACAGATATAGATACATTCATAAGAATTTGTATATGTACCATATCCATAGGAGTTACTGTTACCCAGTGGCCCCTCACTAACTGGGCTTCCATCATAAGTATTTGTATGTATTATGTACTTGATCCATATGAGTGACTGTTACCCAGTGGTCCCTAACTGTGGCTATGAAACCAGAAAATGACCTAAAACAAGTCAAGAGCTGCTCCCTAATAAATTCAAAACCGGACAGATAGGGAAAAATTACATGTAACAGCAGCATTGTCTGCTTGTCTCTGTTAGCTGGCGCCGTGGGATCTCTGGAACGAAGGGAGTTATATAAAGCCGATATCGTTGTTTCTGTGATATATCCATTGAGGTATGGTCCTGTGGATTATTTATATTATGACACTGGGATTAAAGCAATGACTACTATCATCGGTGGTTATATAAATTAATCTGTGATTACTATTATTGGTAGTCATATGGTATATTATTAGCGATGTATAGGTAAGATTTTCTATGTAGTTACCTGGCATTTTTTCCAGAGATCTAGTAAAATCGGGCGCATTAAGTGTGTACATTTTTACCACTAGGCTTTTTGAGACTTTATTATATCACGCATGACAATGAATGGCTATATTATAATATCTAAAAGTAGCCTATGATGTTTGATAAAAAGTTTGGCTATGTTATGGCTCCAAAAACTGGCCAGTGATCTGTATTTGTTATGTATTAACCCTCTTTTCTCCTTCTATTCCTTTGATACTATTTTTTGATATATTGTGATAAGCGTTATCTGTTTATACTAGCTATACTCTCATTTTTTATTTTTCCTGTAAATAGTCCCCTGAGGAAATCCTGATAAAAAACGGGGGAGGATTAAAAACATTTTGGGGACACTTGTTATGAGGGATTGCTAGGGAATTTTTAGTAGGAGGGAAAGGCTCCTGGCGGAAGCGCCCTTGTTGGGGCGGTCTTTCCGTTTTAATCGTTTCGGGCTATTTCGTCAGGGTGTTGGTTTAATTAGGTTTAATTTATTTAATAAAAAAAAAAGGAGAAAGCAAGTAGGTAACGCTCACTGGTCTTGAATCCACTTGGAATAGGTATTCGCTTGAAGGAATCTGTCTGCACGGTGCACTCAGGAGTAGGATACCCGGCTGTAGGAATCCAAAACAACAGGAAATAGATGCGAATGTAGCTCCAGCACTCCTGTTGAGATAAACCAGATAATCCAAAATAGTTATAAAGACGCAAATTTTATTGAAAACCCTTTTAAAAAAAAACATGGTTAAAAAAAATTAGTCAATAGCCATTGACTAATGTTTTTAACCATGTTTTTTTAAAATGGTTTCAATAAATTTTTCGTCTTTTATAAATTTTGGATTATCTGGTTTATCTCAACACGAGTGCTGGAGTACATTCGCATCTATTTCCTATAATTTATTTAAGGTTGTTTTTGTGTGAGTTTATTGTTCTTGGTTTTTGTGTCATAGGTATGGCTATATTATATATATTTTTTATTAGTAAAATATTAAAGGTTATATTTAAAGAAAAAAATTTCCCTATCTGTCCGGTCCTCACTGTGGCTACCATCATAGGAATATTTATATGTACCTGATCCATAGGCGTGACTGTTACCCAGTGGTCCCTCACTAACTGTGGCTTCCGTCAAAAATTTGTACTGTATGTACCTGATCCATATGAGTTTACTGTTACCCAGTGGTCCCTAACTGTGGCTACCATCATAAGAATATTTATATGTACCTGATCCATAGGTGTGACTGTTACCCAGTGGTCCCACACTAACTGTGGCGTCCATCATAATAATTTGTATATGTACATGATCCATAGGAGTGACTGTTACCCAGTGGTCCCTCACTAACTGTGGCGTCCATCATAAGAATTTGTATATGTAACTGATCCATAGGAGTGACTGTTACCCAGTGGTCCCTTTCTGACTGTGGCGTCCATCATAAGAATTTGTATATGTACCTGATCCATAGGTGTGACTGTTACCCAGTGGTCCCACACTAACTGTGGCGTCCATCATAATAATTTGTATATGTACATGATCCATAGGAGTGACTGTGACCCAGTGGTCCCTCACTAATTGTGGCGTCCATCATAAGAATATCTATATGTACCTGATCTATCGGAGGGACTGTTATCCATTAGTCCTGCTCTTCTGTAGCCACAGTTAGTGGGGGACCAAAATTGTAAAAGTAAGTATATTTCAAAAGGGTTTGAGCACTATATGAGCAACATCTTTAGGATTTTCAACAGGAACACACAGGAGAAATTCCTCAAGAAGAAAAGGAAAAGAACATTTGTTACATGAATCAGAGATGTTCCATCTTTGACATTCTTACTTCACTTTTGGCCATTCTTGCTTTTCTTTTCTTGGCTGTACGAATGTGTCCTATACGTCAGAACTAGTGTGAATGTGAGATGTTTCCATATCACCTTCCTCAATCTCTTAATAGCTTTCTCTTCTTACAGTGCCAGTGCACTCCCTGTCTGCCAATCTTATTCTGTACTACACAACACAACAGTGTAGAGATTGGCATGGGTAAAATAAAAAGTGTACCCGATGTATAGGTGTGTCATCGTCAGAATTGTACAACTTCAAAAAAGAGGTATGAAAAGTCTATACAACCTCATTTTCAGATCATAAAAAATAAAAAAATATTTAAAATTTGGTGTGGGCAAAGATTAGGACTAGAATGGCCGAC